>JAYMFT010150022.1:0-12640 GCA_038088735.1 Panulirus argus
ATATATATATATATATATATATATATATATATATATATATATATATATATATATATCCAACAACTGTGCTATTAAGTTCTCCTAGATTTAAGCTGAAAACAGTTGCTAATGCATGAAATAAGTTAATGCGATTATGATTCAATGCATCACCGTTGTGAGGGATTTTTGTGTTGATAATGAAGCATATTTAGTGTCGAGAAGACAAGACTCACGCTCAGGGTCTTCTAAATCATGAGGACTCGTTAACAGAATAATAATTCGCAATCCCCTGCATATATCTTACGGAGAAATTATTATAAGCATGATTAAAGATATCTAGTCGGATAATCAGGAGTTAGTACGATCCACTTCACCGTGTCTGATGAAAAGATCTCCAGCAATGAAGCACTCAGCGTGGGAGGAGTGGGGATGGGCACTAAACCAAGTGAAGGCAGTGCGTGATGGCTGCTTAATGAGCTAATTAGGGGAGCCAATCAGTGTGTGATGGAGGTGATGTGCGCTGGGATGAGGGGACAGTCGATGGGTCTCGAGTGGAAGACTGGTGGAGCTCGGTGGATGATGATAATTGGTGGGGTGAAGAGAGACACTGGTGGAGTGAGGTAGGGGTGAGAAGTGGCAGTGGTGGAGTAAAGTGGATGATGATTGGTGGAATGAGACGGGCGAGTTTGTTTTTAGCTTGGACTTTATCTTCCCCTTTATCTTGAAATTTAACGTAGACCTAAGGTCTGTGTAGGTTGTGGTTTGGTGAGCGAGGTACCCAGCAGGAGCACAGTGCGTCTCCTGTCCAGATAAGAAGGAAAATAGATGAGGAAACGGTAACTGAAGGAAAATCATGTTACACGAGTCTCTCGAGGATGATGCGTTTTTAAGAGTTTACATGAACTCGGTGTGGTAGCAGTTGGTCGAACATCGTCGGATTTAGACTTGGATACTGTACGAGTGTTCTGCGTGTTTACGTACGAGGAAGGTGTCTTCTCTGAAGACTCATGTTTAATGGATCCTTCTAAAAAAATTAGTAAAAATTTTCAGATTTAGGGTAAGTCACCTCACATCATAAGTGATACCTTCATCCTCAAGTGCAGTAGCCTTGTCTCTGATGAGTACACGTTGCAGGCATAGTGACTTTCTCCAGACTACTTCTTCCTGCTTCGCACGTCCATAAATTCCAGCCCTCAGCTCCACTTCCTACCTTCACCTCCTAGTACGCAGCATTACCTCCGACCCTTGGCACCAGTTTCCAACACTCATGTACACCTCTAGCCCAAAGCACCACTTCCTTTTCACCCATCATCTCCTTCCATCTCTTAGTGGCACTTCGCAGCACCACATCCCAGCATCTAGTACCACGCCTCAGAGGCAAACATCACCACAACGTTCCAAGCTTCACCTCCCGGCACCTAGCACCACCTGACGCAACTTGTCAAACCTGTCATCCTACAATCACTCACATCTGTCGGTCTTCCAACACCTGTCATTCGACAGACGCCGTTCTCCAGCTGCCAGACACCTCGACATTTTCAACTTCGGTTTTTTATTTCCAAGCTCACCAACTCCTGTCATTCAGGAGCTGTCCCCAGGCCGCTGTTCTCAACGTTGGGTTCCGACCAAGTCTGGCCGGTCATTTCGCCCAGGAAATTGACCCAACTGTAATGCACTGACCGTCTGACACCCTCCCACCTTGCAGGGGTCAACCGCTCTCAGATTATTTTTCTGAAGTTTCATGAAGTTTTTCTTATCTTTCACATTACATGTACTGCTGGGTAGCAGGGTAACGAGTCAACTTTCGGCTAGGTTGTGGAGCTAGGGCTGGGTATCGGGGCTAGGACTAGGGCTGGGACTAGGGCTAGGGGCCCAGTCTATGTGAACTCACCCAACGAAAGGTGCATTTGGCGTCGGACACAAGAGGCGCGTGCATCTACATCCACTTTCTACAGGTCCGTATGGGGTTGAGTAGTATTTGAGAGGAGTAAATGAATGTCGGAGGATGGATGCCGTAGACTTTTTAAGGAGGAGAAAATCTACACGTTAGGTCTGTGTGAGACGAGGCTGAGAGACAGTGGGATCTTAGGTGGACTGGAGTCATAGGTGTGAAAATTAAGCCTGCAGGATGTTGCATATGGTTATGCAAAAGACTTTATGAGACATGAGTGGTTGTAAGTGTATAAGCGCAGGATTATTAGTTGTGAAATTCAAGTGCGAGTGGTTAAGGGTATCTCTAATGATTTAATGGCACCAAGAAGAGAAAGCAGAAGGTAAAGATGCCTTCTGGAGAGAATTCGAAAGAACGATAGAGAATTAAGATTCAGGGAAGAATCTGTGTATGCAGTGGGTGACTTGAATGAATAGGTGGAAGACAGGGCGGAGGATGGCATGAGATCCCATTAGGGGTAAATGATAACTGGTGAAGAGCTGTGTGGATTGTGTGCATCAGCAAGAGTGAGCGCTACAAATGCGTACTTTGGACATAAGAATATGACCATAAATAAGCATGGTACAGACACAAGAGAGACAGGGTACATGAGAGCGTACTTGATTTGTTCCTGGTTAGAAGGAATGTGGCCGTCAGTATGCATGATTTGTGGACTAGGAAAGGGTTAGGAAGGGGTTTATCAGATCATATGACAGTAGTATGTAGGTTAGCCTCTTTTCTAAGACTAAGAATGGGAGTGAAAAAGAGGATAAAGTAGAAAAGCTGAGGTATGAAAATGTGAAATATAGCTTCCAAAATAAAAAGCTGAGAGGATCGGAAACTGTACAAGCTGATGATGAGATGGTGTATAGAGACAGTTGAGAATCAGTTACTAAAGGCTGTCGTGGAAGTCTTCAGAACTTAGTGTACAGTTCATGGAGAGAGTTACAGTTTGGTGGAATGAATATTCAAGTTAGTGAAGAATAAGAAATGAATTTGAAGAGAGAAGAAATGCCAAAAAATAACGATGAGTGGAGGGTCAGAAAAGGTAGGGATATGGAGTGTGTGAATAAAAAGGAAATTTAAAGAAAAATTTTTAATTATCCTCCATGAAAGTCAACGAAAGTATGAGAGGCGTATGTGTGAAGAGCGAGAGTGTGTTGGACAAATCTGGGGGAATGCTGGTGACAAAGGATGAAGTTTATACGAGGAGGAGAGAGTGTTTTAAAAGACCTGATTACAAATAATGGTCAAAGAGAAGTGCCCATTGGTAATGGAAGATGATGAGTGGTAAGAAGAAAGAGGAAGAGATATAAAGAAGAAGAAGACATCATAAAGGAGGAAGTAATAGGAGAAATAAAGCTTTTAAAGAATGGAAATGCTTGGGGTTCAGATGAAGTGGTGAGGGAAGTGATGAAGAGTAGAGGTGAATCTGCCGTGAACTGAGTCTAGAAAATGTATTTGGAAGCGTGGAAAAGTAGCCAGGTGCCTTTTGATTGGATAAAGGCAGTAATTGCTCCACTATTCAAAGGAAAGTGGAAAGGTAGTTATTAGTAAAAACTACAGATCAAGAGTGTGTTAGACAAGTCCCCTTCGAAAAGTCGGCGAGGCTATGGTAGCAGAATGACAGATCATGTTAAAAAGAAATTGAACCCGTTATTGATAGTGTGAGGGAATACAGGATAAGTTCAAGAAGGGATGAGGGTGTGTGTAAACCACAATACAGAGCTCAGAGAAGTACATAAACTTATTAGCAGTGTATGTGACATTTGTATATTTAGAGAAGGCATATGATACAATGAATAGGCAAGGAATTTGAGAAGTTGTTACTATAAATTGGTTTTGAGGAAGACTGTTTAATAATGTTAAGATTTCTGTAACGAAAAGGAAAATGCATGAGTGAAAATAAATGAGGGTATGATGTCTCCATGGTTACATCATGCTATCATGGAAGGGGCATTACGTGGGATGAGAGCGAGAGAAGGTTAATGTGGCGTAATACTTACCAGTGAAGAGAGAGAGAGAGAGAGAGAGAGAGAAAATGCCATTTGCTAAATATGTTGTATCCAGAGGACGCCATGTTGTTAATCGATTCAGATGAAGACGAATAAAATTTTGGGCCGTTCTGATGATGTCTGTTGGAGAAAGATGCTAAGACTGTATCTGAATGGAAGTAAGACGCCGCTTTTCCGAAGAAGTTGAGAGATAACAGTGTAAGAAGATCGGTTTGCACGCTGAAGAACTGCGAGTTATGGATGAGGGTAGATAACTGGGAGTAAAGTTCAGTAAGGGTGGTTAGTGGGAAAGCTGAAATTAAAAGCGAAGCCACGCAAAAGAGGAAAACATTGGGGTGCACTTAAAGCTGTGGTGACTGGGGGGGAGATAAATCAAGCATGGAATATGTAAGGAGATTGCGTGAATGAGTACTTATTCCAAAGGTAGTGTGATGAAAGTGAAACCCAAGCGTACACAGGACTGCAATGGTTGAAAATAAGTGCGGTAGAGATGGAAAGCTTGCTTAGTATAGCCAGTTTCAGGAGGATAGATAGAAGGTCGAATGAAGTATTGAGAAGGTTATATGGTATCAAGAGAAAAAAGAGTCACCATAAAGGCTCTTGGATTAAAGTCTTTTAGGATGGTACTGTAACTATGGACGTGTGGCAGACGACAGGTTGGTCAAGAAGACATGTAACAGAACAGTAGAAGGTACAAGAAGGAGAGGTAAACCCCGGTTTGAACGACCTCTTGTGTGACAGGAGTCTATGAATATAGAAAATGTGTAGCACGGCATTCGAAACACGTGCCAAGCCATTGTTTATGAAATTTTCAAACGTCCTCATGCTAAAGTCTCCCCTCCAAAATACTGAAGCCACAATGCTTCCGTTATATACCATGCTTGACACATGGAAGCCTTTTTATATTTTCATCAAGCAAGGCGTCTTTGTTGATGACTGGTGGAGCCTAAGCTTTGTACTGGCTCTGTGGTTATGGGGAAGGGATGGGTAATAATAGTTTTATCTTTTTTGAATCAGCGGTTAAGAGGGTTATGGGGAAATGAAAGGGTTGGAGAGGGGAAGGTACAATGTAACAGCAGGAAATAGTTATGGAACATACGTATGTACGGTGTTGGTTACACTGTTGTGTTTGATTTGCTGGATATCTATTTTCTGTGTCTTATAACATCCTTGGTTGACTTAAGTATGTCCGTTTATGTGTGTGTATATATGTGTGTATGTGTGTGTGTGTGTGTGTGTGTGTGTGTGTGTGCGATAACTATCTTTGGCTACTCTTTGTGTGTGATAAGGGAAGAGGAAGACATCGAGCAACAAAGCTTCTCTAGAATGGAGAAAGGTTGATGGGCGCAGATGAAGTGGTGAGCGACTCCAGAACTGCAACATGTGCAACGTGCACACCGACTATCTCGTTGTTCACTCCGTCACCTACTCTTTCATTCATGAGTTGACTCCATTTAATCACAACGAAAGCTGTTGCTCTCCCTCCCTCCCCCTTCCTCGCCAGCTTTGCTTCAGCTCGGGCAGCCCTAATATATTTCCAGCGTGTCGACCACTAAGGTTTAATGGGCGTCTTCAATCATCATTAAGAAGCAGACCGACCTCAACAGTTTTACCTCAGTAGGTACAGTCAAGCCTCGCTCGCCACGCACAGGCGCTCGCGTGGAGCGAAGAGAACCGGTGGTGTTACTTGTGCTGCCGCTCCTTCGCCTCCAGTGCTGGTGTTACTGTGTAAATCCTGCGAACGAACAGTATCTATATCTAATTCTAATAGCGAAGGTTTGAGGGAATATTCGAATCCCATCTTTTTTTTGTAGAATTTCCTCAAGAGTTCCGTCTTTTTCGCTTTTCACCTAATCTTGTTCCGCCTGGCCAACCTCTTCATTGTCTACGTTCTTTTGCGTCATTTTGATTTTCTCATCTCCTGCTCCTCTGTTCTCAGAGAACTTCATGGTTTTTTTACTGAACCCCCATGTGGTTCAGGGGAGCGCCACTCTTTTATGTGTCATACTAACGAAGAAAATTTGTTTGTCACAGTGTCCAACAACGGCTCGCTTCGCCTCGTTGTATACTTAATCCCTAACATCATGTTCAGATGAAGACCTTTCTCCCCAGCATCTCTTTTTGAGTGAGGCCGCCTCTTACCGTATTTCCATGGGAAACATGCCCTCTAATCATGGTATATACTAGTCACACTCCAAACCATACTTCTAATCCTCAAGCCATATTTCATGATCAAGACGTCGTTTTAAACAGACGTATCTTCAACAGTGTAATTCTTCTGCTGAATATCCCGTTGATATTGTACTATCGTAAAACATAGCTAACAATTCATGTTTTCATTTCATTCTATTAATAACACTTCATTAACTTACGTCTTCACACCTTACGTACAAGCATTGCAAACTGTTGCAGACTCACTCGTTTGATCGTAACATTTTCCTTGCAGCCTCCACTCGGCCATTTAGTTCAGGCGAGATACTGAACGCCAGCCATGCGACTCTTACACCTTGGCTCTTCATATTATCCTAATCCTAGCATTTACCTACTCTCTGAAGCAATTAACCCCTCTCCTCCTAAGAATTATAGAGAAAAATCGTATACCTTTGCCAGTCTTTGGCGTTTCCTTCACGGTCTCTTCTGAGGGAATGGATGCTTCCATTCACACTTTACGAGGAAACACGGAGGTCAGTCATTTCTGTTTTTCTCTATAATTTGAAATGAAGAGAAAATCAGCCTCTCATCTTTGCAAATAAAAATAAAAGAATATTAGAGTTGCTTAAACTTTTTACGAAACTTTGGGTTTTGTCTGACAGGCTATAAAGGAAAGTGAATTAAGAGGTAGATGTGAATAAGACTTTGCTGAGAAAGTCTTGAGAGACATTTTATCTTTTATATCTTACTGACGTGATGATAAGAGATGTCTAGGTATCAGATCGGTCTCACTTGTAGTCCGTAACAGTACCATAGCACTAGAAGATGAATACCTGTTACACACATTTTCTTTCTAACGTGGAATGCATAGGAACTATTAAGTAATGTAAGAGCTTTAAGAGTTGACGAAAATAATTTCAGTCGCCAATGATCTCTTTTTCATCTTTCCACTTAATACTTACATCATAAGAGTCATATAGATTTAGGGCATCATCTCATTGGTGCTCGTCCATAACAAATAGGGAAAGCTAATGATCTATGATCCCTTAATCCTCCAAAATATTTACGTATCGGAAATTGCTCATTCCTGTGATAGGAATTCTCTTCTTTTTGGTGTTCAGGTCCTCGCTCGTGAAGTCAAAGGCAAGGGATTCGACGGTTAATAGAAGAGTGTCAGTCAAGTAAAGTGGGAAGTGTTGTAGGGACAAGAGGGATTGCCGAAGGTAAACACAAGGATGGTGGCCTAACAGGAGTGCTGAGGTAAAGATGGAAATGCCAGGTACTGAGGAAACTGGTGAAAGTAGTGATGGGGATGTTAAGCAGTGAGGGAAGTGCTAAACGTAAAGACGGGGTATTTATTGCTTAAAGAAAATGTTGAAGGTAATGATTGGGTTCTTTGCTACTGGGATCAGAATTTTATGGTGAATATGACTGTGGAAAAGTATCTAGCGAAAGGTAAGAAGTTGTGTAAAGCTTTTCTGGATTTGGAGAAAGCGTATGGCATAGTCCAGTTGAATGCTCTGTATCAAGGGTTTTCTGAGTGTATAGATGGAGACGGGTGACAATGCAGGGAGAGCTGATGGTAAAGGGGAAGGTGTTAGATACCAAGGGAAGTAATCCTGATAAAAATAAAGGTGTCTATTATGTCAAAGGTCGAGATATATGGTCGTTAGGTAAATGGAGAGGACCAGATGTGAAAATGGAGGTGCTTTATACTGAAAATAATCGTTGAAGGTTGAGCAGGCAGTGCTAAGGTTACTAAGGAAATGTTCCCAGATAAACAGGGAGATATTAGGTACTAAGTCAATGATGAATATCAAGGTGAAGGTGTACAGTACTGGGGTAAAGTAGAGATAGAGGCAGTGGTACTGAGGAAAGTGCTGAAAGATGTACGTGGGAAGAACAGATGACAGGGGGTTGCTGGTGGTCCATGACGAAACAGTCTGCTGGAGAACAGTAACAGTATTACAGGTTAGTTAATCCTACTTGAAACAGAAAATAAATGCAGAAAGCGCCTTCTCCGCCCACCTCTCTCTCCGACAGGAGAAAAAAGCTAAGAGGATGCGTCATGTAGCGTAGGCAAAATATACTAAAATGGAAATCTACTGGGATAGTGAAAATGGAAATGATAACCTCACCAGCACTTTTAGCAGGATGCTCCGGGGAGGAAGTTCACGTCTGAAAGGAAGAAGAAAAGTTAAGGATTTCTTTTTAAAGAAATAGCAAAGAGCGTTTATACATCTTAATCTGGTATGTCTGATGAGAATTGGTTTCGCTGAAGAATTTGTCCAACCTTACTTAAAGGCATCAGCAGCCTTTGCATTAACAGTATTTTGTGGTACTTCATTCCAATGTTCTGCTACCCTACAGTTAAATACTTCTTTTCTCGCATCGCCTTCATTTTGATCTCGTTATTTCTGTCTCTTGAATGTCTGTCTAATGTGAAGATATTGCCCCGTGTTATGCCGTCGAAATAATTTTCTAGTTTGAAAACTTCATTAGATCCATTAAGAGTCTGTATTTTCAGTCATAGTAATTCTATATTTCTAAGCCTTTCATCACAAGCTTTTTTTATTATAAGAGAAGGAATTTATGTTTTCTTCTCTCTCCTGTATTCGCTCTAGTCGTCCATTATCAAGTCTGGTGACCAGAATTGAGCTGCATAATGACTGAAGTGTCAATCACTGAGACAGGTGTTGAAAGCCCTGATGGGGATATCAGGTACTCAAGAGAGTGTTGAAAATACTGATACGAATGTTATAAACTGAAAGAAATACTGCAGGTAAAGATGAAGGTTTCTGGTACTGAAGGATATGACGAAGATAAAGATGGGGGTGTCCGATACTCAGAAAAATACTGAAGGTAAAGATGGGGTTGTTTGATACTCGAGGTTTGCCGAAGGTATAGATGAAGGTGTTTTGTGTTAGATGGAATGCTGAAGGCGCAGTAAAAGGGAAATTATCAGATTCTAGGGGAAACGCCGCACGTAAAGATGAGGGTACAAAGGAGTACATTGGAGAAGCAGACAACAGAAAGTCCATTAGCCTATGATGAGGACATATGTCAATGAAATACTCTAATACCAAGAACATTTCTCTCTAGATATTTGAGGTTAAGATAGAACAGTTATAGGTCTCTCTCTCTCTCTCTCTCTCTCTCTCTCTCTCTCTCTCTCTCTCTCTCTCTCTCTCTCCCTTCCCTCGCCTTCCACTCCCTACAAGGAAACCAGCAGGCGGGAAGAACAACAGAAGAAATAGTATATGCAGTGCTGGAATAGATTTACAAGCACGGAATTTTTTACAGGAAAAACACGGGAGTTGACACGGTTTCCTACTGTCCCTACTAATTTCTGCTACTATTTTCCTATGGTATTATGTCTGTGAAGATATACCCGTTTTCCTAATCTACAGCTGAAGTATAACGTGTCAGTATATATATATATATATATATATATATATATATATATATATATATATATATATATATATATATATATATATATATATATACGTTATCATATTTTCATTTAGTGACAATAGTCTATGTATCTTGGAGAAAAGAGATTTCATCATCTTAGTATCTCGTCTTACGTTGGATTTCTTACACATGGAATTTAGTCAAGTTGCCCTTCATTGTACTTAACCAAGATTTTTTTTCTGTCCATTACGTAGTTCAGAAACCAGAAGTGGAAACTATGGTTCAAGATGTGGTTATCTTAATAACAAAATGAGGAGTGCCAGACTTCACCAGTTACATTTGCTTTTTTTTTTGTTTTTACTAACAGCCAGTCACTATTTCATGTACACTCTCCCATAAAAAAGTATCGGCCACCCCAGACATGAATTTCCTAATGATCTACAGCTGGCCGAACGATTAAAACTTAACTTCGCTGCCGCCCAGATGCAGTTGTAAACTGCATCAGGGTAGCAGCGAAGTCAAGTTTAAACTTCGGTCGGCCAAGAGTAGGTTATTGGAAACTTCAGGCCCGGGGGGGAGGGGAGGGGGGGGGGGGGAGGGCTGGGAGGCGATACTTTTTTTCGGAGTGTGTAAATAGTTGGTCTCATTTGATATTTAAAGTACAGAAAAGTCTTATGTGTGGTTCTTTATCGAGAACCTTCTGAATCCCAGTTGCGATATATAAAACACTGAAAGATTCTAAATCGGCTAAGGAGACAAGATATTCTGTTGCGAAAAACGCATTGATTGTTATCATATCGTGATGATCCAAAAATTTTTACAACTTTGTCTTTCTTACAAGTGATACGAAGCTAACTGGACTGTAATATGAGGCATATAGCTCTATTCTTACACATAGGAGCGGCATTTCTCAAGTTCCATTCTTTTGGTATTTCTCTCAACAACTCTAATGCAAAGCCGCAACATCTGTGGCTGAATGCAGTTAACTTTAGCAGTTCTGATATTCCCTGATAATGTTGTTATCATTTGCGGTACAACTGGCTGAGAGACAAAGAGAGAGAGAGAGAGAGAGAGATCGCCCGTATCAGGGAGATGAGAATATCCACGCGCTATGTGGTGCTTGACGTGTATCACAGTAATTACGGACTCAGTCAATATGGAAATGTATTACGTTTTCCAAAGATTTTCCTTCGGTTGTTCTCGCGTATCGGATTACCAGCGGCTTATTGACTAGAGGGGAGGCGGTGTCGTTTCACTCCGTCTCCCTCTCGGACTGAACCCAGATTGAATAAAAAAAGAAAAAAAAAACGTATATTTTCGGTACGACAACACGACCCGGATGGAATTTTGAAAAGCGGAAAGGCAAAAATTAATCCCTCAATCTCAGAATAGATTTTTCGCTATCTTTATTGTTTTTCCTTTCCGTATGTACTCTTCCGTTGGTAATGACGGCTAACCTCTGGGTCAAATGATGCCGGCCCTGTACTGTTGTTGGCGCAGGACCACGACAGTGTCATACGCAAGTCTTCTACTGTCTACCGTCGCGAGGAAAGTTGTTCTTGAACTGTTGGTTACGGCCACTGACGTAGCTCTCATGTGTACTTACCTTGTTGCCTACTGCCACTACCACAACTTTCTTGTTTATCTAATCTGTTATCATGAGCCACTTCTTCCACTTCACCTGCGTTCTTGTATGGTTAGGTTAGGTTATCTTATGTCGCTTCTTCCTACGTTCTTCTCTGGTTATGTTGCTATCTTTTGCCACTTCACCTATGTTCCTGTGTGGCTATGTTTCCATTTTTTGCCACTTCCCAATATGGCTTTTGCATCTACGCTGTTGTATACTGCCGGAAAGGCCGTCAATGTCAATTCATAACCAGCAAATGGAAATTCCTGAACTGTTTCTTCAGGTTTTCACGATAATTCTTAGACCATACACACTCTTGCTACGTGCGTGGAACTTCTACCTACCACCCCTTCCCAAAAATCTTACCTTTGGTTCTGCCAAATGCCACCACCGGAGGATTCTCGAGTACCTACGTTGTAACGTCTCCTACGAAGATCACAGTGTGCTCGTTCACATACGTTGTTGTCTATCTCCTCTTACTATCCAGCGTTTTCTTCGGGAGACTATGTCGGCTATTGTCCTTAATGTTCTTGGCCCTTGTATATCTGGTGTGTCGAAATTGAATTCGTCCGCATTTACCTCTCAGAATTCATGAATTTTCTTGGCTGTTCGTTGCATTCTGTGTCCTTTTCGTATGCAGAGGCCAGTGCACAGAAATGGCAGTCGTGAAAAGAGCAGGCAGTATCGGAAGATAGGAAAGAGTGTTAGAAAAGCGTGGCAAGGCAGGAAAATGCATACAAGAATGTTGAGGGTTGGGTGAGTTAATGATATTACAATTGAAAACAATACTCGGGTGTTGACTTTAGGAAGAAACTTTAGTCACATATAGATACTGGGAATTTCTGGAGGTGTGACAGTAAATGTAAACTTGGATTAAAAAAGTTACTAAAATTGTTGGCAGTTAGAGAACAGTGTAGGTTCATAGAAATGCTGGGGTAGTTAGAATACATACGAGTACTTATGACAAGATTTTGCCAAGAGATTGGATTAACGCGTAGCGCTTACCGCAGGAAAATCTAAGGATATGAAGAACAAGTCATGTGTTATGTGTTGGCCGTTGTTGTGTGTGCGTTGGAGAGACTGTATGTTTGTAAACGGAAAGCCAGCAGCCAGCCACCAGGGCCAAAGCGGTAAAGCTTGACAGCCACTGAAGTGCTGGCTCTCCTCAGAGCCGTCACTAACCTTCCCGACACCTAGACGGGTAATCTTGGTAATGTACTTACCTTGCAGGTCGATGGTAGGCAGCCATCGACCAGGATATACGTCAAGAGCAAGTGCAAATACAGAGATGATATGGGAAAAAAGTCGCGAGACAAAGAAAACGTGAATCTGAGAAAAGAAAAATCTCCATAGATGCGTACGACAAAGAAAGAGAGTAAAAAGACTACAAATGGGCCATTGATACCCAGACTACAAGGAAATGATCATTACACGAAATAAATCCTTATATTCAGTATATATTACTCTCCTTCTCTCTCTCTCTCTCTCTCTCTCTCTCTCTCTCTCTCTCTCTCTCTCTCT
>JAYMFT010150033.1:0-12640 GCA_038088735.1 Panulirus argus
CAAACCCCACAGACTTTTCCATGGTTCACTCCGGACGCTTCACACACACACACACACACACACACACATATATATATATATATATATATATATATATATATATAATACAGAGAGAGAGAGAGAGAGAGAGAGAGAGAGAGAGAGAGAGAGAGAGAGGCAGAAATACAGACTATCCATTCCGGCAGGGAGGATTGGCAGAAGGTGCTGGTTGGTATTATGTTCCCTGGTATTCCTCGAACCCGCCCAGCATCATGGTAACTTGCCGGGAAAAGTTTGCGGAAGAAGTTAAGATTGTTTTCAAACTTAAGTACGTCGTACAGGAGGCCGGACAAGTTCATGATTAAACGACTTTCGCCAACGTTCTACCGGGGAGCTCCCCTCCAGTACAGGATTTGTCTGTGAATGTAAATAGAGGTTCTTAAAAACTCTGGTCATTAATATTCTTCAGTCTGGATACATCAGTTTCCAAGAGCAGCTCTTCTGAAGTTCGCTCAAAACACTAATTCTTTATGGCATTTGATTTATGTACATGTTCACAAATTCCTATGATATCTTAATGTTAAACTACCGTATATATATATATATATATATATATATATATATATATATATATATATATATATATATATATATATATATATATATATATATATATATATATATATTGTCTGTGTATTTCATCCCACTCTTACTTACTGAGACAATCTAGTAACCTCCGATGCTTTGCGTAAGTCATACCACCAGAAACGTTTACTACCGTCTACGAGAAGGAAGACACGAGAGTCTTGGGTGAAGCCGAGGGTCCAACGGCTGTTGGCCGGATACCAACTCCTCATTCAGAGAGGCGATCACCACTGTCAACATCGCCTGCCGCCGGAGACCCCGCTGGGGATGTGGTCTCTGAGCGGAGAGAATTAACTCTAAAGTTTTTTGTTGATATAGAGGTATCCCACGGCTGTATCAGAGGGATGGACGGTGAGGTACCAACAGCGGTAGCGACTGCTGTCAGACAGCAACACAAATTTGGTGGCACAGGAAAGAACCACGAGACAGCAACACAAACGGCGTTACAAGGGAAAACGGTGAGGCAGCAACACAAACTACTATCAGAACGGAGAATGGCACTAAGCAACACAAGCTGGTGTCAGGAGAAAGGACCATGAAGTTGGAACACAAGATGGTGTCAAAAGGGTGGACGCAAATTAAGCGAGTAACACAAAACTGGCGTCACAGCAGACGATGGCGGATTAGCAATACAACATAGGCAACATCTGATGTGCGTTACCAGCAGTAACGCCAGTCTCTTCGTCAGGCAGTGGTCCTTCGGTGTGTCTCTTGGTGTGAGGGCCCCACTGCTTATACTACAAACCCACTATCTTCTCTCTCTTTCTTTTACTACTACTACTACTGCTACCACCACCCCTAATACTGCTACAAACACCACTAAAACTTCTACTACTACTACTTCTACATCTCCTACTACTACTACACTCTCACTGCGCATGTCGTCTCCTCCTCCCCCATGGCAACCACGGTACAAGGCAAGCCCAAATCTCAGAGAACAGCAGTGAGCACGTACCACCTGGACAGCTCACAATGATGGATGGCCTCGGTCGAGAACCAAGTACTGCACTTTATTTATTGCACGAGTCTTGGCGCTCCCTGAGGCAGTGGAGTCTACCAGATGAGTAGTAAGCGCGAGACGGAATACATGGTGTTAGGGTACACAGGAAAGTGAGTGGGGCTGAAAACCGAACATGGGATTCTTTCATCCACTGAAATCTCTTTTCACATATTGATTAGCAAGAGGCGGCCGGAGGCTCGTCTGGTTTAGAATATGTAAGAGCTATTCCATGCTTCTGTCAAAAGCAATTCTTGTACCATACTTCGTAAGGCCCTGAGGTATTAAAGAGCTAATGTGAAAATGAAATCTCTCTGTGTCGGATTCGCGAACGATAATAATCTTCTATCATACATGCTAATAGCAGAGCTTTGATACGTACACGACATGAGGACCAGAACTGACATGGAATTCAGGACGTGACGTGAAATCTCGAACGTGACACGGTCCCTTAACGTGATATTCCAGGCGTGACGTGTAATTTCAGGCGTAACACGTAATTCAAGGCGTGACGCTATGGAATTCCAGCAGTAAAGTCACATGAGAGTTTGCTTTGTTTTGAGTGTCAAGTGAGGCACTGGACTGTTATTTCACCTTCGTAGGTGAAAAAGTTGTAAGGCCTTTTGATATGTAAATCAGTGTTAACTAAATACAAGCAATCAAACCACATTGGAAGATACATATATGAAATTGTGTCTTATATATTGTATATTATTCATTTCGATTTTGTATCAGATATCAATGTTAAGTATCGCCATAAACGGTATTTTACATGAAGAGAACAATGGATTTTTTATGACAATCGTATTAAATTCCTTATAGTTTACCCTTCAGTTAGATCTTTAATATTTGCTGGTGGCGGATACTGTCAGACGCAAACGCGCACAAACACGGACACACACACACACACAAACACACACACAATGAAGCCAATCTGAGGCAGCTTCCTGGATGAACTCAAGCGGAAAGACCTGGCCAGAATCCATATGGGTGACCAGTCTGATGTCTCCCTCACTACTACTACTCTTTCTCTCTCTCTCTCTCTCATCCTTTCTCTCGATCAGACTACTGGTCACGGCCCCCTCTATCTATCTATCTATCCGCCTATGTATATATATATCTATTTATCTATCTTCCGTCCTTCAAATTAGGCGGGCAGTGCACCTACAACAAGCATTCAACGAACCAAAGACTGAGGGAAATGAGCCGACAGTAATAAAACTCACTGTCGTCTTTGAAGAAAGTCGTCCACTCATCTAACAAAAACGAAAAAGAGGAAAGGGAAATTTGTGGTTAGAAAAAAAAAAATGCTTAAGGTAGTGGGAAACAAAAAGTCCCAGAAGTGTTTGAAGTTGTGGAAAATTCGTAAAAATGTGAATTTAGAAAAGAACCATATTTGGTTACGGTGTGACAGTGACGGAAGCAGTGAGTGTTAGTGACTGTTGCTGCCGCTGCTGCTGCTGGCGCTACTGCTACTGCAATTCGTTACTCATATTGCCAGAAGTTGTCTGCCAGTCCCAGGGTTGTGTTACATATGTATAACCAACATCGCAGGTCGATAACAAAATAGAACGACATGAATATATATATATATATATATATGTGTGTATGTGTGTGTGTGTGTGTATGTAGAGAGAGAGAGAAAACATGAAAACAAAGCTCCAACATCACATACAATTCATTTTCCATTTGAGCCACACTGCTGATGTCCCTAACTTTCCCCTTGACCACCACAACATAATGTCCTTCCTGTGTTATACTCATTAACTCCCTGATGGTAATGAGGCGCTGTGGGCGTAAGCTCACGGAAAGAATTCATACCTCCCTTTACAGAGAGACTCTTTAGCCATTCACCCTTCAGTAAGATTCTCCAGCAACCTAGTTATTAGAGGGGAAGCCTAATTAACCCCTGGCGAAGCTTAATTACCCAATGGTGAAACATAATTACCCCCATCATTATGTCGGATTTATCATTTTCTGCTTAATTACAGACGCTCCTCAAGATAACACTTGCCAATGAACAGTTAAGGCTGGAGGTGTTCACTGATCACCCCACGCTGGGGAGCCTGATTCACTGATCACCCCATGCTGGGGAGTCTGATTCAATGATTGTGAGGGAACTGACACTGGGGAGAGGAAGCGAGGAGGGTTGTGAGGTGAGGCCCTTGTAATGTGGCACTCATGGGTCATTGAAGGATACTCACCTGTGTCACTCATTGTTATGTGAGGACCGATGGATCAGCAAGGATATTCACTTAAGCCAGCCAATGTCGAAGGTGACTGAAACATTGTCTGTCAGGAACGCATGATAAATGGGGTCCGTAGTGGACTTCCACTTCAAAGTGACCTGGTTTACCGATCCGATATCTCAAGTTGGTCTTGCCAACGGAGGAAAAAAGATATGGTCTCGATAATGTATGTACATAATCGTGTCCTCAGTATCCACCTGGATCCACTGACCGACTCAGGGACTGTAATGTGTTGACTTGATGAACAGTATCGGACGTGGGTGAGACTTCGAGAGCTTTTGTAACAGAAAGTCTTATATTTTTTCTCTATCTAATCTTCTGCTTTCAAATCCGATTCGGAGTTCATGATCTACACAGGTTTTTAGTGGGTTATATCTTCCCTCAGCTACAGTTGCGGATGGAAGCTCAGAGACGCGCCTGGTCCAACTTGTGTACTGAGCCTAGAGTCTCGAACACGCCTAAACGAGTCTATGGTAAGCCCTTGTCTCTCGCCAAGAAGATAAATGGAGTTCGGTACAAAGTCGACCAGGCGTGTAGTACTAGACTTCAGACATTGTCCGGAGACTTTTGTCCGTGACTGAACTTCATAACACGGTCACATAGTGAGTTAGGAACAGCTCTCTACTAATTGGCTGCGCTAGAACTTGAGTCGTTTGAAAGGAATCAGATCTCATCAAAGGAAATGAGAATTTCATAGGGGTTTCAAAAGATTCATTGACCTTACGGACTGTCATGATGTGAGTCATGAGCTTCCGGTAGAAAAACGAGGACCCTCTTATGCAGTACCAAGGAATCATTTTGATTTTCACTTTCTTTTTCATGTTGAAGGTTCTCAACACAATAAAAAGAGTCCTCATCAAGGCTAGGCCTTATAGAAATGATAAAAAGAGGCTATAAGGATAGAGAAGAGAAGGAGGAAGGAGAAGAGGAAGTAAGAAGAAGAAGAAAAAGAAGAATAAGAGGAAGAGTGAGAAGAGGAAGAAGAAAGCGTTCTGAGGAAGCGGAAAAAACCTGGCTTTTTAAAGCGGCTGGTCGCGTTGGGCACGAGAGACATGAGGAGGTAAAGAGTTGCAAAGAAAGCTTCGCGGTACAGGAGTTTTGAAGAACGTCTTTCCTCCAGGCAGTATCACACTAATTCCAGGTAAGATGCTCATTCCATTTTTACCTGTAGCATCTTACCTCTATCTTTTTCGTCTACTCTCAGAGCCTCATTATACTTGACCTTATCTAATTCTCTTGTTGTTTCCTCTTATCTTCCCTCCCCGCCTGCAGCTCTTGACCAAAGTTGCCACTCTTTCTCTTCCCTGGTCGAGCGTGTGTGCGAAGCACTCCATCCAAAACTTTAAGACGATGCTCTCCATTGCATCAGTCTTCCTCGAAGTACCATCCTACGCGATCTACATATATTATCTGTGACCTTCCTTTACAAGAGGTTTACAATTAAGTGAGTACCAACAGTCGCAGACCCATATCTTCCCAATTACCTTTTACAGATTACTGCCTCATATGTTCTTGGCTACCAGTTGCTCTTCATTTGTTATCGCAGATAAACAATGCCTCTCACTACCCCGAGTTATCTTCGACATCTGTGACTCCACGTTCCAAGGAATTTCAGCATGCACCATGCTGACTTCTGCAACCCTGATTTCCTCCTCATGTTGGTTACGAGAGTCCTAGTAAGCGTCATGCACCGGGAGTTCCCTCTGTTCCCTACCATCGCATACCAGAATAATCCAATTTCTTATTTCTATCTCCCCAGGTTGTGGGAATATCTACATCTCCTCAGTTTCCTCTTTCGGAACCTGGCCGGGTTGGGTCTTCCACTCACTAACATCATGTTGTCACAAACTTTGATGCACGAGTTTCCAACTTGCCTTCCAAGGATTCGCCACGTTCTTTCATCTTTCCTCTTACTTTCTTTTTACTTCTTCTTCTCCTCACTCCTTATTCATCTTCATTCCTCTCCTTCCTCTTCTCCGTCTTTTTTTTTCCTCTTCTTCTTCCTAGATCCTTGAGACTTGTTCTGAGGCGTTTTTTTTTACCTCTCTGTCCTTCATCACTTGTCTTACGAGTATCTCTTCTTTCATCCTTTCTTATTCTCTCTCTCTCTCTCTCTCTTTGTCTACCTATCATTATCTCAGCATCTTTTTCCTCCATCATTCTCACCCGTTCGCCACACCATTCACTTGCCCCTTCAGCAGCAGCCCAGTGGTATCACCCTCACCCGGTCTCATCGGCCGCAGACGCTGTAAAAAAAAATCCCCCATTCGCTGCTACCACCGCCTCACTCGGCCTGAGCCCGTGGCTAATACCACGGCTATGGACTATAGCAAAGCCCGCTCGGGGGACGTGTTGCGGATCACGGAGGAGATGGCTACCGTGTGCTGCTCATTACAGAGGAGCTTTCTACAGCATAGCGATGATTATAGGGAGGCTGGCGAAAGCGCGTGTAGCTGATTATAAGGGAACGGACTGAGACATGTCCCCAAGCCTCTCCCCAGCCTGTGTATGAATTACACCAGAAAATCAATTACTAATGTAATTTGTCCAAGAATTGAATATTATTAGCGTGACAACGAAACGGTTTAGATGAGTCAGTCGGTGTGAAATTTTATCGTGTGGTTGTGTGTGTGTGTGTGTGTGTGTGTGTGTGTGCGTTTTACATCGTTCCATGACACCAGACGACAAAATTAACGCCGGAAACGACATGGGTCCAACAGGGAAGCACACATAAGGAAGTTTTCTGTCGGTCGTCGACCCCAGTAATGGCATGGAGGAGAGCCGTGTTGAGGGGCGTGGTCATGGAGGCTGTAACACGTCAAGGTTACCAACTTTATGACCTCGTTCCTCCCTACGGGACACCGAGAGGACACACGCCCCCACCGTAGCTACACGCCCCCTATTACCTGGTTTATTGTGCCCTCCGACATTCTCAGGAATGGAGGAAGAACGTGGAGGTTCGACTCCAGTCTCCGTTAATTGGAGGTCACTTTGTGGCTTGCTCGAGAAGGCAGTGGGAGTTGCTAACTACTCGTGTCAGTCACAACAAACGTATGAACACACCCCTTTGAAAAGGTAATCAGAGAGCGCTTCTGTCCCACTGACCCTCCGTCCAACGTAATCACCAAAGAGATTGCATTCTATCTTTAGACTTCGCCCTCGAGTATTGACAAAGCAGGATGATAAGGGTCGGGTGCTTTGCTACTCCTGTTTACTGGGGCGTTGGAAAGATCTCCGGATTTCAAATGCCTGGACGGTCAACATAGTCTAGAATGAAATAGAGATGCGAGTATATGGCAGTGCTGAAATATAAGCTCCAGGCTAGTGGTCTAAAAAAAAAAAAAGAGAGAAAGGTTGTAAGAGGTAAGAATGGGATATGACAAATGTGGCTGGAGTTCGGAGTACTCTCCTGCACGTATTTAAGGTCTTGTGTGGCGCGCTGCTTCATAAATGATATACTGTTTCTTTGCTGCCACATTCATTACGTACTAATTAGTCCTGGATTCATCTGGGACTGACTTTAATCATATACAAAGTTTTCTTTTAAATGTTTCTCTTGTTACCTTATGCATGTTTCCTCTTTCTCCTGGCAGTACATTACATAATATTTCAACTTCTTTTGTTGGACTCTGGTGTGCCTTTGTCTGCTATATTCTTGCTATATTCCGAAGCATCATTGCGGGGTTAGTATTTCTATATCTTCTTTGTTGAGATGCTTTAAGATTCAGAATGTCGTACCCTGATGTTTTCAGTTTGCTGCCATGCGCTTAACACTATGGATTTCTCTCTTCTCCTTTCCAGTAAGTAGAGTTTGAGTTCTTGGAAGCTCTCAAGACAGCGTTCTATTACTTTGATCTTGCCTATGTAGTGTTTCTGAATTTTCTTTAACTTCTCTTTAATTCTGACAAGTTATTTCTATTTTTCAACAGCAACATTTAGATTTGCTATTAACGAATACATTAAGCATTCTCGTCATTAGCTTCTTGTTTCTCTTCCTGAAAGTCTAACTACAAGTATAAGAAGAGGGAGTGTGTGTATGAGAGAGGGGGTATAAGCACGGCAGAGGGTGTGTACAGACGAGCAAAGGATAGTGTAAGGAGGGGTGGGAGACGTTGGGAGAGAGCAAAGAGAAGAGTCCGCTTGGATTCACCCGCTGGAGAGAGACGGACCACTTGTCGCACATTGACCGTTTTTGCGTTCCTTGCAACAGAGTCATGCTGGGTTCTCCCCGTCTCTTTGTAGCCCCTTCATGCGTGGTATTCCCCTGAGGTGCGGGTCCGTAAGCGCTTGCAATTTCACTCAGCAGCAGGTGAGCACAGGAGTTTCCAGGCACATCAAGTGGTCCATATGCTACAGCAGGTGAGACCCGGGTCGTTCAAAGACATCAAGGGTCATTCGCTACACAGCATGCGCAGGCGGGACTGTCCAGGAGCATCAAAAGGGACCCACGACCAACAGCATGGAAAAACACCCCAGAAATGTCCAGGGACATAAAAGAAACATACATCCTGGAGTATGTAAAGCTGGTACTGTCGAAGGACATCAAGGGATCTACTTCCAGCGGCACCTGAGATCAGGGAGACCCCCCTACCTCTCCGGACACATTCTCTTTTCCCATAAAAATTCCATAACCTGCTTCCAGCTACTGACTCCCCTCCCCTCCCCTCCCCTTACCCTCTCTCTTCCTGACACGAAGACTCGTACCTGGAACCTTTTTTCAGTCTGGAATATCTCGCTTGCCCCCTCCCCCTCCCCCCTTTTTTTTTCCAGTACTCCAGGCGGAGGCGTTTGACAGTTCGTGTCGTGGTAGCGCATCAGAGTCGAGAGAGAGAGAGAGAGAGGGGGGGGGCTGTGGAGGCGGGTTATGACTACGGGAGTTTACTAGTGTCATGTCCGGTTGCGACAGAGGCATTTGACAAGGTTATGACTCCCTTACGGTAGTCCACTGAGGTCACCCCAGGACGCTGGTGCTGCTCCAGTCTGACAGATACAACTGTCGTAAAATGTTCCTTCAAGTATAATTTTATGATGGCAGGACAGAGAGGGGAGGGGATGGCCTCTCGTGCTGGTGCAAACAAACTACCATGGCTGAGCCAAGAATGCGAGTTCTTCTACAGCTATATAAAGTTAAAAAATTCTCTCCCAGCTAAATAAACACTCAGAACTCTGCATCAGCTATGGCAACATTCAAAATGCCTCGGCAGCTGAACCAGTAGCACACTCTGGACTCCCCAAGAGCGAAACCAGTGTCCACAATTCTCGCACAGCTAGACAACACTCAGAACTCTTCAACAGCTAAAGTAATATTCAGAATCCCCTCCGGCCACACGGCTAAGCCAAAATTCAGAATTCATCCACTGCCACACCAACATTCAGAATTCTCCGACAGCTAAGCCATAACTCAGTATTCCCCACAACTGTCCCCAGCGGAGTTCCCTGTAAACACAGACGCGTTGGAGGAAGACCTTGCGTAAGGGGAGCCAACCCGCCGCTGCCGGCGGCTGGCTGACCAGTGCTGGTGAGTCATTTTGTTTTGCCTGGAAGTCGTCCTCTGTTTTGACCACAAACAAACACACACTCACACTTGAGCAAGCGATTCTGCACTCAAACACACACACTCTCACGTGGGAGCAAACGATCGCACACTTTCACACTACAACATACATTACACTTGCACACTGGAACAAATATCAACACACGCACGACCACACTCTCACACTCTCACACTGGAGCAGACATTCACCACTCACACTGCAGCAAACATTCACAAACTAAAAGATTCACACTCTTACGCTGCAGCAAGCATCCACACACACTCACAGGCATACACTCTCATACTGATCCAGACATTCATCACTCACACTGGTGCAGACATTCACAAAAACTCTCACACTGAACCAAAACGTTCAAACGCTCACAGAGACACTCTCACACTAGCGCAAACATTCACGAACTCACAGACAAGCACTCGAGGTGCAGCAAACACTGACCTGATCCTAACATGACGCTGTCACACTTAACAAATCTTCCTCCTTCGGTCCATATTCATTTCTCTTCTCTTCCTTCCCCTCTCTCCTTATCACAGCCAATGTTTCTCTTGTTGTTGTGGACGAAACTTCCAAGAATGGGCTCAGATGTAATCAGGACCTCATGAAATATGCGGAAAACCGAGTATTGGAAGTGGATATGTTGCTTAGTCTGCCGACTGGACAGAAGAAGGATATGCTCAAGAGCACTTCTGTCACAGAAAACCACAGTTAGGGACGGAGGTTGTTGCCCTGTCTGTGCCACAAAGAGACACACACACAGAAAACAGCAGCAGAAGGATGCAGGGTAAGGATGAAGTACATCAGTATGATAGAGGTACAGTAGCGGAGTGCTACCCCGACCGGGGTAAGCCAATAGACTGATCGAGTTTGTACCACCAGCTGCTGGTCGAGGTAATAAATTCCTCTCCCTCTATTAACCACCTAGATATACCCGTCACCACATGATATATCCACACCACATGATATATCTGCACCAGATGGTGTGCCCCAAATCACATGTAATGTCTTCACCATTCTTTACCACTTACGGGCGGGAGGTTTTCTTCATACAATATCATCTTATTTTCTCTTCTATAAATCGTAAGAGAGACATATGCTTAGGATATATTCTGTTCCATATATCTTCCCCTCCCACTGCTATTCCTTTCTGTATGCCCTCCTCTCCCATTGCCATTCTGATTTGTGCGTCCTACCTCCTTCCCATCCCTGTTCCATTCTGTATGGCCTTCCATCCCACCGCTATTCCTTTCTGTGTCATGATGATCATTCCCTCATCAGGCCCGAGGAAAGCAGCTGCCTCCATCAGGATCAGCTAATCCTCAGCCTGCTTGCCTTCCTCCATCACACAGTTCTTATCTCCAGCACAGGAAGGTTCTTCCCAACAAAGCCAGACGCTCCCCGAGACAGTTTCACTCTCTCCAACACAGCCAACAGAGTCTCTCCAACAACCCTATATTTTCCCTAACACAGCCAGACTCTCCCCAAAACTGCCAGTGTCTCCCAACACAGCCAAACTCTACAATACACAGCCAGAATTTCCCCACCATAAACATTCTCCCCACATCAACCACACTCCCCAACACACCAACGCTTCTCCCTCCCGGCTACAATCTCCCTAGAAAACCTTCTTCCCTTTTATCAACAAATCTTCTTAATATTTTCTTTTTTTATGTTATTTCTTTATTTCGTCTAACTACAAAATATTACTTTCTTTAATTCCTTGTTTCCCGTCAATTCGTATTCTATTCCCTTTTACTTCTTTAAATTCTCCTCTGATTCTCGCCGCACTCTAACACGCACTCTCCACTTTCAAACACACTCCTCCTCCTCCTCATCGTCATCATCATCTCCGTCCTCTAAACACACTCTACCTCCGCCACCACACTCTTCTGCTCAGAACCTCACACAAAGAGATCGTCTAAACAGTCCGCCGCCCCCAATTTCTCTCTTTTCTCATGAGACCATGAGACCTTTTAGGCCAATTTTCTATTACACAATTTCTAGGGAAGAGACCAGTGGTATAACCCAAGCTGCGATACGACAGTTTATCTTCCTGACGGAGACGAGAGAAGGGCTATAGTCTCTCTCTCTCGTAGCTGTGGCTGTCTCTCCTTGATTCTAGAGCTGTGGAGATCCATTAGCTGTGGCCACTTCTCCTTACCTCTGAAGCTGTGGTGGTCCAATAGCTGTGGCTGTCTCTCCCATGCCTCTCAGGCTATGTTGGTGTCCAGTACCCCTTGGCTTTAAGCTTCTGCCTGTATCTTTTCTTTCTAAATGCGTCAACACACTGGCTTACTGGTTAGCCACGTTCTCTGTCTTATCGAAACTTTCGTTTGTCAGTTCCGTGTGTGTGTGTGTGTGTTATTATTTATTGTCATCGTCTTTTCAACCTGAGTTGCAGTCTAATGTCTGTCTCCACCCACCACCCGTCTCCTGGTCTTAACTTCGTTCCCTTGTCCGCACATGTCTCCCCCGTTGCAACACCTGTCCGCATATTTCTCCTCCGTTGCTGCCTCCGTCCGCAAAACTTCCTCCTTCGCTTCACCCGCCCGCATAACTTCCTATTTTGTTTCTCCTGTCCACATAACTTCCTCCAGTGCCGAGGAGAAAGAGAGATCAGAAAATTTTAATCGAATCATGTTTGACTCTAAGATTAAGAGTTATGTAATAATTCCAAGCAGAAATGAAGGCCGGATGAGGTTCAGGGGTATGGGTCAGTTTTGTAAAGACGTCCGCTACGCACCGTCCTTGATGCCACAAGCGTCGCAACAAAGACTCATAGCATGTTTACGTACGTTTATGAGGTTAATCCAAAGAGGGGGTGAAAAAAAAAACTTTTCCTTCCCTGTTGTTATAACACTTTTGTCGACCAATAAGACTTCTCAAGAAACAAGTAATTATAATTAAGACGATTAAACCCAGAGGGAAGGGGAGGGGGAGGGGGGGAAGGGAGAGGGGGGCCTTCGTCAGATAAAGACCTTCCTTGAATACCGTCGGGGCCTATTGATGACCACCACCATCATCATCAATACCTTGTTTACGTAACGGTACACTTGGGCGAAGCTCGTTGCCATGACAACCGCAATAAGCACTCTGACCGAAGGTCTGCCGTCAAAACTTGTTTTCCTGACACCGCCAAGAACATCCTAGCATCGCTTCACTTACAACAGAAAAAGTTAAATCAAGTGTTCTACTTTACACACACACACACACACACACAC
>JAYMFT010150055.1:0-12639 GCA_038088735.1 Panulirus argus
GTGTGTAATGATATCATTCGTGGTAGGAAACTCACTGAAAATATGTAGAAATTAAGTGAAAATAATATGATTCACTGGCAGTAGAATACTTTCGTTTGGTACTGTGATTAAAAAAAAGCTTTAATACGACGAAATTTATACTACTTTTTCTCGAGAAAATATATCTTTTATACTTTTCTCCAAACAATCACAGACGACGTGGAGTCCACTGGCAGTAAAACGTGTCTATACTGTGAAATCATATTCGGCGTTGAGTTCACATCTATTGCGATGACCGAAACTGAACTGACGTAATGTGTCACCTCAGCTGAAGTAATTACTGCTGACTGTGACTGTGGACCTAAGTCTGTTACGACAACACTCGTAGGTGTCACCTTGAACAGTTTAAACTTCAGTAATTTTCTTTCCCTTAAATCGGTAAAAATCGGTACAAGAAACCTTTCGCTTGGGACAGTCTTAAATCAAACACCAACAGATCAAAGCTGCTTTCCTTACTTTCCACACGACCTCACTCCAAATCGCTCGAGGAGAAAAGAAGCCAACACCACACGCGAAAGATGTATTACCGGTAATGCCTAAGGAGCAGAACAAGAAATAAACAGTAAATATACTTTCCTTTCCAAGACGCCACCGTGTGACGACGTATTTCTGAGACGTCTGAGGACAGCACGGGCCAAGCTGTCGATGAGGTGCTGCTGCTCCTCTGGACTTCTTTATTCTCCAAACGGTCGAGTTTACAGAGACCTTGGGGGCGGCCAGTTGTGCTCACTTGCTGTCTCTCACACGATACTTTAAGGACGGCGACTTTATGAGGAAAACTCCTACTTTCGCGCCCCTCAAGCCACCGCACAGGACAGGGCGCCTTTCAAGAAGTTCATTCTTACTCTAAAACTGTATGGGACTCCTCTTCAGGAAGGAACCTGTGAGGATGGACACCTGAGGGAGGCCCGTCCTTGCTATCCTCAGCAGTCACAGAGGATTTCAGGCATGAAGTCGAAGCAGCGAACAAATATTTCAAATAAGCTTCACCCTTGGATTTACAGGCAGTCCTCGGCTTCCGAGAAACCGCCTCTAGGACTGAGAGACGTGCTTATCGACGTGATCCAAGAGGTTAATATTTGTCAAGCGTCCTCAGAACGTTTCTGTTTCGTGTTCTCTGTTCGCGAGACACTCCTCTTTCGTATTCCCGCTCGTTGACTCTTCGAAGGATGTCGTCAAGAGAGTCTTCAACAGTAGGGAAGATTAAAAAAGAGAAAGTTCTTTAATTGTGAACAGAAACAGAGACGAGTCCAAGAGATTTAATCCCCTTAATTGGAAGACGAGAAACTGGGTCACCTAACTCGCCTACCATGTGGGTATTTTCTACAGGGGGTTGGGGTGGAGGTCAATAACCTCACCAAGTCTTTGTAGGGATGAGGTGACACTGGTGATGATAATGGAAATGTGGAACGCGAAAGTAGGAGAAAGAAACTCTGACGCGTTTGAAACACTCACTGGTCGAGTGGATGGACGCAATACTCCAGAAAAGTTACCAACTCTAGTTCAAGAACATCCTTATGCCACACAGAACGAGTTACAGATCTCTTACGTTTCCGATGTGTCATAGGTTGACATCGAACTTTCCAGGGATCCATTTAGTATTCCATCTGTTGAACAGTGTGTTAAGAACATTCCATCGGCCCTGTTACCGCCCGTTATATCTTTAAAATGAGAATCGCTAGCAATGTCTCCACTTTCCCTCAGCCTACTCACAGAAGGCTGAATTTTGAGTTTTCCGGCGGATTTATTACTGAATGGAAGATACGATCTCACTTGGCTACAGAGGCACAGGGAAATACAACAGCAACAAAGACGTCACGTCTCTGAAGCAGCAACGATGTTAACCATCTCAATGAAATATCATTTTCTCAGCGAGACGCGAGACTTTTACACTCTTAGTCTAAGACTGCTGGATGTTGCAGGCTACAGGAAATTGCATTTTTCTTTCTCTGACACTCGCCTGCAAGGATTGGGTTACCAGACAAGCGTAAAGCGAGTTGTTTCATAAATGTCAAAGGTGTAAGTTTAAGTATTATATAAAATAAAGATTACCAAACCTGGATGGACACGATCACGTGCTGGTTTTCGAACTAGTGGAGGAAAAGAGAGACAGACAGGTCCTCTAGGGGCACTGAGCTCGTAAAATGGTCGGAAAACTCTGGTCTTCAAGATGGTCTCTTGAGGTAAGTCCGAAGCTTATCTGTCGGGACAAAGCCGCAAGACGCCACAGTCATCGATGGATGGCCGGGGGGAAAAACAGACCACTTCACCTAATTCCCTTTATCTATCAAAGAATCTCAATAGGATCTAGCAGACTTTCCGCGGCCCGGCCATCGATCTTAAAGGAACCTAGAAATTCACGATTTCTCGTCGAGACTTCCTCAAGACTGTGTGTGACTGGCGTCGCCTAGCGTAACCTTCTGGAGCTCTGGTTTACACTTTAGTACAGAGCATTAACACCATCGGGTTGTACTATGTGCCCCTCTAGCCCCGTCCCGCGACAGCAGTTAGATCGAAAGTGAACGATAGGAGAGAGGGGATAGTGAATATGAAGGAACATGTACATAGAATTGTAAATATGTCGGAACATGTATATAGAATGGTGAATATGTTGGAACATGTATATAGAATAGTGAATATGTCGGAACATGTATACGAATAGTGAATATGTCGGAACATGTATATAGAATAGTGAATATGAAGGAACATGTGGTGTTAGATAACTTTCCCATGACCATGAGGGCAGATTAGCTTCTCTCAATCAACTGGAATCTTATCATTACTCCTCAACTCATCATTAACTTCTCATTCATCCTTTTCTTACTAGTTGTAATGACATTCCTCTCACTCCTTCCTTTCTCAGCACGAAATTTTCCTCCCTGTAGCTAACTATTCTCTTCCGTGATCTATCTCTCAGTGTACCTTCTACTGTACTACTGTTCCTTCTTCATCTTCCATACACCCCACGTGTTCATACCATCCATAAAGTCTTTCAGCCATGCGTCTTTCTAATACTAACATACAAACACACTAAGGGTTTCACGTACATACAACAGATTTAGGACAAATACTCCATCAGACAAGCTTCTTGGGTACTCCACTCCACGCTGTCCAGTCACCAGATCTTTCTTGAAGCACAATGTCAGTCCTTCTCCCTTACATGACTGATCTTTATTCCCAGATATCCTAACCTCCTCCAGAACTTACGGTTCTTCACCATGCGCAGTGATGCTACACAAGCGGCTCTTAAAACTTAAACGGGTCGCCAGACGCCCAGCTGGTCAAATAGCTAAGACGACAACAAAGTCATCCTTGTCATCAATTTGAATTACATTATCTGTATTTCATTCAATTCTGTGATTTCATTCTAATGTGAGTCGTATCATACTGTGCTGTAATGTAATATATTGTTCTACTGCTTGCGTAAATTGGAAAATAGATAAAAAATAATGTAATCATTGTGTTTATTTTCTGTGGATCGCGAGCAAGCCTTACCGATCAAGTTTTGGGTAGCGACCAAACTTAATGTTAAAGAACCAGTCGTACGACACCGTCATTCCTCAACCACCTCAAAAAGTAACATAACATTTTTATTCGCATTCACTTTCACTGTGTGTGTGTGTGTTTGTGTGTGTGTGTATTCTCCTCCCTCATTTCTAGACGTACTTCTCAAAAAGATTCTCTCACCATCATTGCCAATCACATCTTCAAAACTCTCTCTTCACCTCTCACAACCATCACCCTGTCATCATGACTCTCCCAGACTTGGCCTCATAACCTCTCATCCTTTACACATACGCCTCATATCTACCTCCGTTTACCTCCCTCCCAAAATTAAGCTGTTATTCCTCTTTCAGATTCTCATCCATTTCTCTCGCGATCCTCACTTGTTTTCGTCCTATTCAAATATATACACTAACCTTCTAGCTTCATTATCGAAGACATAGTCTTACATTCCTTGCCTTTCATTTATCGTTAATTTTCCTGCATAGGAATATTCAGTCTCCCCTCTCAAACTCCCTCTTTTTTTTTTCTCTCTCTCTCTTCCAACACCTTCCTTCAATCTTCATTCCAACATGCGCTACCTCTCTATCCACGGTCTATTACACACGCGCTGCCTCAGACTTCCAAAGCAGTTTCAGGTAAGGCACTATTAACTACCTTTACTCACTGTTTCGAATATTCTCTCAGTTTCACACATATCCTTTCTACCATTCAGCTTTTTATTCTTCAACTTTCTCTTTCAAGATTTATGCCATCTACATATTCCTAAAATATATTCACATAAACTACCATCCCTCTCTCTTCTTTGACTTAACAACACGCTTACAACCTACTAGGCGTCCAACTTCCCTCGAAACAAGGTTGTGAAAAGGCGTCCAACTTCCCTCGAAACAAGGTTGTGAAATCAGTCTGTGGAAGTTACCCCCAGCCTTTGGCTTGGCTCAAATGCCATAGTAAGAAATTCATTCTCAGTTGCTGCTGAGGTCTGCTAGCTTAACATTCTCAGGTCTGAGACTTGGGCTGACTTCCTCCTAGGGCCTCGGAGTCTCCCTAGCGTCAAACATGGTTACATTTCTTCGATAAAATACGTTATAACTGATACAGAATTACATTATTTTTCACAATTGTGATCCTAAAATGCTTATCTAGAGTTTATGTTGAATACACATATGTGAAAAAAAATCTATATATCTATATGGAACTACGATTTCATAAGATGTTACATTCATCTAATCCCTATATGCAAAAAAATATATACAATCTATAGAAAACATAGCTATATAGTTTCATTGCCTATAAATCCCATCACAATAAAAACAAAGGTATGAGAACACAGGGAAACAACACCAACTTGCGCGATGGGTCTCGAGGTCTCGTTCAGCGGTTCACCCCTGGCATGAAACATGTCTTTAATATCATTAGGGAGAAAAAACTGTTAACCTCGTCAGGGTCATCCAGCATCCCCGGTGAAATTTCTTTGTCGAAATAGACAGCAGTATCAAGCGTCCATTTGCTGCCTCCTGGGACGAATGTTTGTGATGTTCACGTCAACGACTGAATTATTCTAACACAGCCGATTCAGATGTCGTAAGGTTATATCAGCCACTCTTCTAACATTTCACAACGTAACAGTGCGTAACACCGCGTCAAACACCAGTTTACGAACACAGACACACTGTCTACAACATCCTTCAAGTGCCACTGGTCCGTGTGTACTGATATGAGATTGAAGGTTGAGCCAAAGCGTGTGTGTTTAAGTGTAAATCTCCCAGATTACCGGTACTTTCCAAAAGTCGACAAAAGTTGCTACTAGCGCCATCTAATCGGTAAGCTAGTAACTTTCAAAGGAGAATGTGTAGAAAATGGGTACACTAGCGAAAAATAGAAATGACCCACATAGTACAGGTTACTGCAAGGGAGGGCAGCAGAATAATAAAAACTTTAAAACAAAATACATAATGATAATGATAATGATGATGATAATAATAAAAATGATAATAATAGTAATAATAACAATAAAAATAATAATAATAACAATAATAATAATAATAATAATAATAATAAAAATAATAATAAATATAATAATAATAATAAAAATAATAATGATAGTAATAATAATAATAATAATAATAATAATAATAATAACAGAGGTAGTGAACTGATATGATTACAAACTTATAAATCACAACGCACGCTTAACCGAACCTCTGGGAGTAATCATTTTTTTATTATGGTGTAATCATTTGAGAGTATATATTGTCCATCGTAAATTTGATGGTATTTTTCTTAGAGACGAATTCTCAACTGACGCTGTATATGGCTGAATAGCGAACATATGAATACTATATGGTTAACTGTTATCAAAATACTGCACAGTTGGCATGATGTGGGGAAAATGTCTTTGGATATACGACAGATAGTGTGTTTTAACCATACGACTCGTTCTTAATCTTGCTGGGACGACCTCTCCTCCCCTCTGTTCCTACGGGAGGAGTTGCCCCATTCAACCATTTCGACATCCACTTTGTTCTGGACTGTTCCGGTCGGTCCACTGACTATGCCACCAGAAGTTATATGGACTGCTGCCATATAGAGTCTAGGCAAGACTGCAGTTGCCACCAAGGGTTCCTGCAGACCTCCTCAAGGTCTCCGCAGTCGACTCCTCTGCTGCGGATACCATAATGACCAGCCGACCAGATCGAGGTGATGGATTTGACTCGTACATGCGGTGCATCCGACAACGCGGCCGTGAATTTCGCTCGAGTTCTTAACACAAGAATTAGCAGCTGTTAATGAGGACATAGAATCACGTAATATCATAATTTCATGTTGGGTTCACTGCATAAACCGTGGCTCCGACAATCGCAAACAGTTTCGCACAAGATGAAGATACAAAAAAATAATATATAACGTTTGCTAATGCATATCATTGAGTATCCAGTATCTATGCCTCATGTAGATATGTTGAAGCTTCGTTCAACCAAGTAGATGACATGAATTAAAGTTATATTAAATAATATAATTGCAGTTTTATGCTAATCAACTATAATTACTGGGCTAATGAAATGGCTCATACTTTAAGTATGGCCTGGGTCAAGGTTAGAATAAATAAAACTATTTTTTCCACTAATCACCTCTAAAAATAAATAGAAACGTATCAACTATATCTTTAACGGGTAAGTTATCAACAATACAGGTATTCAGACTCAGTAAGACTATCAAACATAACGACCTCAAAGAAAGCATGCACGTAGATAAGCAACAAGCAAACTGAAAACACACGCAAATGCTTGAGCCCAAACAACAAGCACTAAACGGAGTACAATAAACTCAGAAAACACATTCAATAACAAACAGCACAAAAGATCATGCTGCAAACAAAAGATCAAACAAAGTATCATAGAAACACAACAACAACAACAACAAAAAAGAAATGCATTTATCAAAATGAAAAGAAAAAATGCAGAAAGTATAATATATCAACCAAGAGCAGAAACTGAACTCAAATTTGCAGCTAGGAAAACAGACTGGTCTTCATGCGCCAAACATGCATTGCATCCTAGGCCAGGTTAGGCTAGGCTATGTTAGGTTAGTTTGGGATAAGTAGGTCAGTCGATGGTACGAGAGTAGGGCCTTTGGGTGAGGCAAAAGTTATGAACCATTAAGCTTTTAAGGAAGACTTGGGAAATTTACCTTTAATGGAGAGTCAGCTCATAACGGAAGCTTGAAATGTTTTCATAATTTCAGTGTTTCATAACTTCTCTTACGCTGCAATTATTAAAACACTTTACATCAGTCATAAAGATTAATGAAAGGTCTGTAATATAAAGCCGAAAATTTTACATCAGGCTTCGATCACGTTATAACGCTTTTCCTAAGTGAAATAATGAAATGCTTACCTTATGATATATATCACTATAACGGTTATTTGGGATCTTTCGAAAATCGGTGGAAATTCAGATATTTGTGCGTGATTATATTAGCAACAAAAATAAATACCAGATATCGGTTTCAAGCCAGACTGGTGGACTGATATCTCCTAAATAGATCTCCGTGGCTGGACACAGATATGCCAGCCGTATGATGAGAGGTCCAGCCACCTGCGACGTAAATGACACGTATAAATGCCAATAATAAACAACCGGAATATATGAACCTGCACGTCATCCGTGACTGTAGCACAGCACGTCATCTATGACAGTGTCACAGCTCGTCATCTGTGATTCATCCTTACAACACAACAGAGGGCAGGGATTCCCTGTGGCCATTTAGGATATACCATAATGATATACACACAAGAAGGTGTCAATGTCAGTGGGGGAGACCTAAGAAACACCATTCACCAGCCGCTTAGTGTAATTAGATGGCACTGAGGTATAATTAGGTCGCATTCAGGCGTACTCAGAATAGTTCTTGGACCGCTACAGGCGGCTGGCCCCCTGCTATCCCACGGCGTTCTGGCTCTGGTAACAGTGTTACACACACACACACACACACCAGCCTAAGCCAGGTATCCATATATCCATCGGCCCCACAGGGAGGATGAACAGTTGGGTTGGCAGTGGACCAACTGCAGCGCCCAGGACTCGAACCCGGGTAGACCCATGCGTGAATCATAATCAGCGACATGAACCACTACACAACGTACACCCGCGAGTGTGTGTGTGTGTGTGTGTGTGTGTGACTATATATATGTAATAAATATAGTGAGAGTGAGTTTTACACTCGTGTGGTTCCATCTCGAACTTTTTCTACTGTTATATAGTTACTCAAACTTTTGGATACCGTCCCTATTGATATTGTAATCACTTACATTATTCCTTTTCCCTACAACTTTGATATTACAAAGATACTTTTTTACATTTTTCTATCAAGTGTCTTGCTTAGTTTCTTGTTGTGGCCTCTGGTTGCTTTACTCTCGCATCTATCGAAGAACTTCCCCCACTACTGGCAAGTCATATTTGAAGGTTGTGATCAAGTCACGCGTTACTGTTCTCTCTTCCACATTGGACAAATTTCTGGCCCCTGGTCTCTCACTATAACTCGGCCTTCTTAATCCTGAGGTAATCTTTTGAGTTAAAAATGACAGGTTGTTTCTAGTAATTTGTTTTTCTCCTTAGTGTTGTTACCCTAATAGTTAGTGAAGTCAGTATACCACACCTTCACACCCTGCCTGGAATGCCAGCGTACAACTCTTTATGGGTGATGCTAATGTACAACCTGGAACGCCAGAGACACAGAAGGAACCTGGGACCAGCAACTGAAACGCCTCACAGGTATGAGGAAATTGGAGCAACACTTGTAAGACATACGCAAAGAAAACTGGAGGGTCAAGTAGACAGCCCAAGCCTTAGAATTAATGCCAGTCTACTTCATCAAACAGGATTTTCTTAGTCTGCCACATCTAAAAGACATTGTTAGTGCAGAATGTCTTAAGTTCCCATCCGGTATATAATCATCTGTCCAAGACCCTCCCCCACAAGTTAATGGTATCCTACGATGTCTATCCAGTGATGCACGTCAGATATTCAAGATGGTTAATGGAGGGTTGATAACATACGATCAATCAAACACGTATACTTTACCTCCTATCAAGGAGTTAAAGCGACGGAAATGGTCGACAGGATTTCTGCTAAACCTTTATAATCAGGGTTGATGTGCTACCAGCTGAAAGCTGCCTGACGTGTGTTTAAGGGTCGTACCGTCATGGTAAATAGCTTTAGATGTTCCTTTTGGATATTTTCATCTCCGTTCGTTTATAATCTCTACAGTCCTCTGACTTCTGGAAGCCAGCGGTAGCATGTAGTAGCAGTATTCGCCTATTCGGAGTGCCCGACGAGCTGTTTTGTTCACTACTTAGAATCTCATAACAATTACTGATCTCAGAAACGATGCTTGCGAACACTATTGTGAGACTTGTAATCTGTACCTCTCCTGTCGCATACAATGCGGCAAAATGCTGAAGGGGATAAGAAAGCCACTGGATTTATATCCTCAAGTAAAAGCGTAGCTGACAGAAAGCAAATTCTGCACTGTTCTTGAAATTTGCATTAGGTGAGTCCTTGATCCAGCGGCTAGATCTAGGTAGTATAGATGTGAACTTATCTTGCTTCGTTGAATCACGAATTTGAATTGGTTCTCCAGCAAGGCTTACCAGTCATCGCCGCCATCCCTTGTCGCTCCTTTCAGTTGATGCTTTCGTGCTAACCTGGGTATTCTCCTCCTCTCACCATCATCGTCACAGTGTCCAAGCCTGTAGCTCCAGTCCATCAAGACATGCAAACATACCCCCCCTTCTCCCATCACGATCCCACAACCCACTTCGCCTCTACCTCCCTGGATGGAGTGCATTAACCTAATCCCAAGACGACACGCTGAGATGTTATTGCAGTGTTTGGGCATCAACACCACGTGAGAGAGTGCTTTCATCTAAAGGAACTGCTTTCAGCCCTCTTGCAAGGCTTTCCAGAACCAACTTCAGACTACCTCGAAAGGAGGAGAAATATTTTTGTTTCTCTTACCTTATCGCCTACACGCAGGTGCCAGGAACACCTGCAATACAAGAGTTAAAGTGGGGCAACACCTGCAGCACTACTGCAACATCAGTGCCAGGGATGGAAGCTGGAGCAATACTCAGAACATCAGAGGCACAGGAGAGAACTGGACCTGCAACAGAAACACCAGTGCTAAAGGAAGAAACTGAAGAACTACCTGGAACATCAGAGACACGGAGGAAACTGGGACCAGCAACTGAAACACCAGTAATGATTGAGGAAACTGAAGCACTACTTGGAACACCACCAGAGACGCAGGGGAAACTGGGACTAGCAACACTTGTAACACCAAACAAACATATGGAAATTGGAGGGACAACTAGACAGCCAAAGCCGAAGGAGAAACGTAGGTGAAACTTGAAACATTTAAAACGCGACGACAATTACTACGAAAAAAACTTGGAACAAGAGAACTAGAGAAACAGGGGAAAGACTGGAACAGTATCAAGCGCACAGAGCCACAGGAAGAGCTAAAGCAAAACCTGGAACGAGAGGAACAAGAGGAGACCAGAAGAATAAGCGGAACACTACAAGAACAGGAGGCAAATGAGGTGAACACCAGAAGCACTGGAAATGGAAGGAAGGTGAAGAAACATCTGGAAAAAACAGTATCACTGGAGGAGGATAAAACAACACGTGGAACACTGGAAGAATAGAAGGAAGCCGAAATGAAATATGTATATCTGGAAGATGAGAGACAGAAGGAGTACCAGCGAAGAATAATGCTTGAAGAGTAATACGGTTCCTCTCTGCCGCCAAGTACACTCCATGAGCAAGACTTTAACCATATATTAAGTTTTCTTTTGAATACTTCTGTAGCCATTCCACATGTGCTTCTTCTTCCTTAAAAGAATTATCTTTCCAAACTTTCTTTTTGGCTGGACACTCGTTTATCTTTGTCTGATGTCTTTTCAGTATTTTCCCAAAGTATTACGAGAAACCTGGTAATTCTCTTACATGTGTGTGAGATGCATACAGATCCAGGATATTATTCATGACGTCCTCAATGTTAACATGCATAGATTATCAGGTACTTTTCTGCTCTTTACAAGGTGTAGTGTTCCAGATTTTCAGCCTTCCATGATGGTTTGTATGTTCCAGTCCCTCGATTTTCCTTGTGAAGTGTTCCTAAACTTTATTCTTTTCACTTGTATAAAATATTGCTTCTTTAGGACATTCTAAACACTTTCATCATTATCTTTCTGTCACTTTTTCTGAAAGTTCTAATCATCAGTTGATTAACAGTCATTATTTGGCTTAAGAATAATGTTGCTGTATCAATGTGATCCGACAATTTTCCCATTTGTGGTAACTCCTGGATCTTTGACGTTATCTTCACTTTCTATGTCTTTCCCCGTAGTGCCTTCGTCTGGAGTCGCCCCTTGACTCAAATGCTCATATTTCTCTTCATTAAATTCCATCAAAAGTTCTGTTCTGCTCCATATGTACACATTACACATTCTAGTCTTTCGGTGTGTTTTTCTTTGTCGTCTGACCCTGTCATTTCACACACTTTCGTGTCATCGAGAAACCATCTGACTATAATTTCTTTAGCCTCATTGTGATATATTGGACTGAGGCTGCCAGTATTTCATGTGGGAATTCCGAAAAAGAGAAGAGAGTCCTTCCCCTCAGACATGGCTCCCTTTGCAACCAATCTAGGTTTTCTCTTAGCTAAGAAGTCTTTCATCCATTTTTCTAGTTTAACTTTAATTTGCTGTTTCCCTCCTTCCTCTAATGATACTATGTAAATCTCTTTGGCAAATGGTTTAGCGAACTCTCGAAAAACACAAAAGGCCATTCTCTCTCTCCTTATAGTAAACTTCCATGTTGATTTACTGTAACGAAACAGAGAATTAAGTTTTTGTAGTCATAACTGGCACAACTCTATGATGGCCCTTGTTTATGTAACTGTTGTTAGTCGAGTGTTCCTGTATGAGTTTTCTTATCACTCATAAACTCTGATAACGTGATATCAGGCTAACTGGTCTACATTACTATGGCATTTTGTGTACTCCTCCTGTATTGATATGATCAATACTATGTCTTACCGACATCATCAACAGTTTTGCAATTGTTTTTGGCCTTTTCAGGGAAACATGTGGGATGTCATCAGATCCCTGCCCTCAGTTCACAGTAGAACTTCATAAGGCTCAGTTTCTTAGTTTCTTCCATTAGCTATGTTACGTCTCCATCCATTCTGACCTCGTAGCCTAAGGTTAGTTCTGTGATGTTACGATCAGAAATACTCGTTCAGTCGACTTCAATGTCCGTCTGTGACGAGCTTCGTGTCATTTGTAGAAGGGAGGTTCGATCACACTGGCGTTTCTCATTAGCATGGGAATCAATCTGTTTCAACGTCTCGCATAAAAGTCATGATTATTTCTATCTGTCGTCTTTCATCTGTTGATGAATCAATCACTGGTTATATATATATATATATATATATATATATATATATATATATATATATATATATATATATAAACGCTCATAATCTATCAAATTTATGATGTTAATGCATCTATTGACCATATCTTAC
>JAYMFT010150066.1:0-12639 GCA_038088735.1 Panulirus argus
CTCAGAGCCAGAACATCCAGGTTTCTTTCCTCAAACATACTACCTATCTCTCCTTTCTTCTCATCTTTGTTACATCCATACACATTCAGACACCCCAATCTAAGCCTTCGAGGAGGATGAGCACTCCATGCCTGGCTCGTTCTTCTGTTTCCCTTTTAAGAAATTGAAAATACAAGAAGGGGAGGGTTTCCAGCCCCACGCTCCCACCCCTTTTAGTCGCCTTCTACGACACGCAGGGAATATGGGGGAAGTATTCTTTCAGTAAAGTGCTATTTGCTTTCTCTCAAGAAGATAATTAAGATTTATGGAAAGTATCAGGAAATCCGTGAAGTGAATGATGTGGATCAGTGTGGTATATGAAGGGCATAAACAGCAGTAAAGTTGAATCATGGAATAGATTGTAGGGCTTGTCTGTTGATGTTTAGTTTTGGTTTCAATACGACATACATAGCTGCTAGAGAGCAGATGGTTGAAAATGAAGCTGTTGTTTTCTTTGTTTGACTCTGCCTCACTGTGGTAGGAGAAGCAATTAGATTTCAAAAAGAGATTAGTTATCATTACAAAAAAGCTAGGTAATTTTCTTAAATATTCAGTAATGAAAGAAATTACAAGTAGACTGTATGTATTTGAATATGGTACTGTCTAAAGTTTAATGAAGATGCTGAAAAGAGTTTAAAGAATATAATTGATTACATTATCTTATTAAGGAGATGTTTTGAATATGCCTAAGCCTCCCAAAGGGTAAAATTCTAGACCAGAACCATAAAATGAGTGTGCCAGAAACCAGCAATTTTGGCAAGTCGTTGAAGAGGAGGAGAAATGGGATGAATAAAAGATTATGTATGTGAAGGAGTGTTGTGGGTATTACGTAACACCAGTTACTAATGGCAGGACAGATGATCTCCAAAGGTGTTTCTGAATGGGAGAATCCGTATTTTCATGTGGTCTTTCAACAGCATGCTTAAAAGACTCTTCCTTTAGTCAAACTTAATATTTTTTTCAATACTTTAGCTGTTTAGTGTACAGCACCATATTTTTTATCATGATATACAGGTAAAACCTCTGTAATTGGTCATTATTTGGACCTGACCACTGCTGGACCTCAGAAAATGCCGGATAACAGACATTGACCCCTAAGAGAACCCCTATTTAAACATATGCCCAACCCCTAGTCTTGCCAGCTCATTCCACATAATATTGCTGTGTTATCTGAGGTAGAGCAGAGCTTAAAGCATGAAATAACACAACCAATAGTGCTTCTAAGCTAGGTTCTGCTTTAGTGTGTGCCAAAAATTATATGAGATAAAGAATATTTTACATATTGGATCGAGGCCAACAGAGTTAAGCCATGGCCACACTATCAGGCAGTTCCCAGCTTCCCCCACTGGGCAAAGTCAGTCAGGCATGCCTGTGTTGTTGTCCACATTGTTGAGATGGTTGGGCAGTCAAGTCGTACAGTAGCCAGTAGGTGGTCGGCAAGCCACAAGTGTGGTATCAACATGTGCAGCAAAGTTGAAAGGAAAAAAATAGTGCTGTTTAGCATATTGATTGCTGTGTGTTTAAGAAAGAGAAAAAGAGCAGTGCAGAAAACTATATGGTGTAAAGAGCGGTAACTTTTTGTAGCTAGCAGTGCCATTGCTCCAGACATGGCATCAGACCACAAGGCAGTCTGACTTCGTTCAACTAAGGGCAAAGGCAATCCGCTGATTTGCCTGTCAAAGTTACCACAAAGTGTCTAATGATGGACTTAACACTCATACCCACTGGGCACTGCCTGATAGTGTGGATGCTCCTTTACAGTGTGCTCTAACTTCATGCATGAATTAATTTTGAAACCATTTAAGAAAAAGTTTAGTTGTCATCCACCCTTTTTCAGTACCATGGTAGATAAGTGGAAGAATTTTCATTCCTTTACAGGCCCTATATTTGGAATCCTTACCCCCAGATGGAGACTCCTGAGTTTTTTGGGCAAGGTTTTTTCGTGGCATACGGCGCCAATACAGGGCAGATTCGTCAGCATCATACATTTATTCTGGGGCTAAGTTTTCTGCTGCCACTAGCTGTGCAGATTCATCCACAAAATTTGTCACAGCTAAGCATCTCCCCAGACATGCTTATACCTTCATTACATCTGAGCTTAAACTACTTTATAATAACACTGTATAATTCTGTACTGCAGGCATCTTTCAAAGTTTTCTGAAGCTTTATACTTTTCTGGCATTCATTTTCAGCAAAAAACTTAAAAATTAAAAATCTGCTTCTTTTGTTTCTTTAAGTTATACACAGTTGACTATCCAATCTCATGGTACTCACTCAGTCTTTACAGAAGTTCCTTTATCTAATTTTCTCAGTAACACCACCTTTTCAAGCATCGATAATGATTTATGCTTATGCTTATTAGCACTATCACCATCTTCTACACCTCTCGGTCTCTTGGATGACATCCTGAAGGGCTAAAATACAGCTAGATATAAGAAATTAACAGGACTTAATTAGCTCAGCTGCAGTTATTCACCCACTGAGATTGGGAGCCAGTATAAGAAAACATATTCATTACACATATATCTTTTCAAAATTTCAGCTAAAAGCAAATATTATTAGTTCAGGTTGTTTTACTACTTTCGTATTGGGCAATTGTAGATCAAGAAGTGTATATATGCTTTATCACACCATCCAATTTTCATAAATTTGGATGTTTCTTTTTGGTATAGAGACAGTTTTGTTCTTAAAACTCAGTCTTTTACTTCCACATGAGTTTTTTATTGTCTTGAATTTTAGGCTTTAGAAAATTTGTCCTTCCACAAGTTGCAAAAATATAATCTCAGTCTTCCTTATATTTCCACTTTTCAACCATATTTAGTATCATCCACCTCTCAATAAGCTATGAAACTTCATATATTTTCTCATCTTTATCAATGATGAAAAGCATATTATCTACTCCAGCGTTATAGTTCCCATCTTGCTGTTGCAAGAAGTCATCTAATCCACTGATGAATGGTAAGTTTCAGTTTATTATGTATGGAAATTTTGTATTCCTCCAAAGTCTAACTGCTCAGTAGAATTTGCATCTTTGATTAGGAGTCATATCTTTGGCTAGTTTCTGCATTCAGTCTGTTAACTTATGTCCTTCATATTATGACAGAAGATTCATAGCAGCATTGGATAGGCTGCATTTTGCATCCTGTTTGTTACTGTACATATGACATGTTGTAAGGCAGAATATATGTCCATGCTTTGTGCTGTTAGGCAGTTCTTTTCCAGTTCAGCAAAATTCAGCCTCAGTTGAGAGCCTTTCTTTTCGATGGTTTTTTGATAACACTTTTCCTTGTGTATTTAATAAGGTTCATGCAAATTTCAGGATATGTCATTCTGAGAAAAAAAACATATCCTCATAAGCACAGTCCTTAATGTTCAGATAATGAGTAGCAAAACACTTTTCAGTGGAAGAATACTTTGAAGACATTTGCAAAGATAATATAGGAGAGGGCATAGGTTCACTGGGAAGAATAGGTGTGGAGTCATCCAGAGTAGTGTTTGAAAAAATGAGGTACCAGATTAGAGAAGAAAAGGAAAGATTGAAATGCAGAAGGTATTGGTAATACTTTTCAGTAAAGACTGGAAAGATTTATCTGTTGAAGTCAAATTGACTTTCTTGTATTTATATTGGTGTGCTTGACTGCAAATAATAGCTTTGCTGTAATTATAAGCAAAGCTATAATCAAAATGAGAGCCTGAAGAAGAGAAGACATTCATGACCCAGTATGTTTTGTTTCCAATGCAAAAGGCATCAGAGCAAGATTGGTCAAACCATTTAGACCTGACTCATAAAAGTAAAAAAGTTATAGGAAGAGGGGTGTCCACAGTTTAGCTGTTCAAATGATAAAAGGAGGTACAATGATGGTCAGTCCTCAAATGCCTGGTCTCAACACTGAAAATATGGGAAGTAGTAGCCAGATGTGTGCCTCCAGTCCAAGCCATAGTGGCAGGGCCACATTGAGACAGCTTAAGAGAGAAGTGGCCATAATGATACTTGTTAAACATTGTCAGAGCAGCAACATCGCAGTACACAGAAAGGGAATAGGAACCCTTGACAACATGAATGTAGCAGAAGAAAACTACCATCAATGGCAGTAACATGTGTTCATGTCTTTTATGATACCTCTTATGGCACAAGGCCACTTGGTGTATCTGGAACAGAAACATTAAGGGTATATGAAAATGTATAGAAATTAGATATAGAAGTGTGGAGTCTGCATGATCTGTACTAGAAGGAATAAGACATATATGATATTGAAAATAAAGAGTGAACTCATGAAATAAGCCTCTAAGTCTGCTTGTATAAGATTTAATATGCTTCAAAAAGGTACAGATGCACAGTAGAAAAAATTGTAATATTCTATTGTTATTTCCATATTTATTCATGATCTTCAAGATTATCAACATTTTTTTTCCCAAAAACATAACATATAGGAATGGAAATATTTACCCAACCTCACCCTTGTCTTCCAAACAAGAAAAATAACACTAAACCACCAAATTGATACAGCATTGAGTATATAGAGGTACTGAAGTTGTGATAAGTAATAATGTGTACTGCAATGTTGCAGAGATGCAGCAGAGGAGGAGGAGGAGCACGATCCACCAGTTCAGGGTCCCATGCCTTATGAACCAGATGATGCACCCTGGAAGAAGGGAGAGAGTGGCATTAGGAAATTGTAAGTAAAAACTTTTCACATACCTTATTCTTGGCATAAGCTTATAATGTATGGATTGAATCTTTAAATGCTTGTGGTTTTGTAATCATTGTCAGTATCTTGTTTGTGATTTTGTTGTGCAATATTTTATGCTGAAATTTAATTTTGAAGCTGTAAAGAGGATGTGGATTTAATTTTGAGTGTGGCAGTGATGTGAAAAAAGACTGAAATTATGTCTTGAGTTTAAACATTTGCCATTAATGTTTCTATCTTGGATGTAAATAGATTTTTTTTATGTGTGTTATAGTTACATTTCATATTGGATTTGTATATAAATAAAAGATGAAGGGTGAATCAAACTGTACTTAAAGTCTTAACAGCATGGCCATCTTTTGTAATCAAGACATTATACGTACACTAGCTCCAGAAAGTATTGGTACATACTTTAGTGTGAACATTGAGACCAGTGATGATGGGTATTGGGATACGCTAGTTGTTCTGGCTGCATGTTGGTAGCCCTGTAATCCTGGTGAGCTGCCAGGCAGCTCCAAGCCCTGTCGTTTGTAGCACCAGTTTCCAGGTGTTGCCTAATCTATCATGAAGCAGTATTCCAGTGGACACCAACCTGCCGGGCAATATCAGAGACACAGTACCTTCCATTATGAAGGCTGATGATAGCTCCTTGTGCTTCCTGTGAGATTTCCACATGGACTGGCATGTGTAAGGCACTACTGCCCCATTTTATCTCTGTTTTACACCTAGTATGCTCATGTGGTTCATGGCACGTGGTTCAATGTTCAGATAAATCCACCACAACCGAACCCTCTCTTATTATTTGGCCAAACATAGCATCAAACCGTAACAATGAAACAAACACACTGACTGTGAACCTCATGTTTACTATATTACTATGTAGGTTGTAGATCACCAGCTAATACTGCTCATCTCCATATACTGTGTAGTGGTAGTCATTTAACTGTTAAACTCATTCCCATATGGCAACACTCACTGTATTGGATACCAAATGGGGGGTTGTGAGGATACAGTACCCACCCTCCCAATATATCACAAGTTAAACGTATGTTTTCAGTAGTCATTGATCACTCCAGTACCAATACTCTCTGGAGCTAGGATTCAGAACTGGTAGGTATAGGGAGAGATTATACTTACTGCTTTCACTTAGTGCATTTACTTTTTGCAACAGAACAGAAACTGCTTTTATCTATTCATATAGCATGAGTCAACCACTCCATACAGTTATGAAATCTTTACAGATCCACTGCTTGTCCTTTTCACAACATCATAGTTACTTCTTCATCAAGAGATGCTTTTCTGTTTTTAAATTGTGTTATTACTCTCACATCCTACAGTGTGATGTTTCATTCCTCATTGTATCTCTTCTGCATTCTTTTGATTTTCAGTCTTATAATGCATCAGAATGCTTAGGTTGGTAAATTTAAGTTTCTACCCTAACCTTCTATGGGTAATGCTTCCCAGCTTCCTTACCACGTAAGTTGGCACTTGGTTCATGAGAATGTGGAGTCAAAGACAGTCAGAAGTAATACCAGCTGCAGTACTTCCCTGTGTTCCTCTAACTGCAAAGTTCACAAGCTTCCCATCATTATTTCCTTTCACCTTCTGCTTTTGTGCATATCTTCATTTCATCGAGCCATGATCGCTTCATGTGTTGTCCTTAACTTCTTCATTCATCTGTGGCATCTGCATCTAGAACATTGTTCAGGTGCTTTCACATCAGCTCAGTCTCATTTTGTTCATCTTTCATACAATTCAGTTGCTCATTCAACAAATATACATCTGATTTATAAATCCTTAGACTTATACTGCACTACTTTTTCATGTTATCAGTTTGTATATTTTCTTCATATGAATAGACAAAGCGCCATACATAATCACATGATCAGACCAACCACCTGGCTGTCTAATTAGCTTTTGCCTTTGACATTATCTATCATGTTCCATATGTAATGGACTGGGCTTGAAAGATGTTACAACTCATTACCACATAGGAAACTTGTGTCTTTTTTTCCTAAATGGAACTCCTGACTCATCCATTGTGCAAATTGGAGTTGTGTAGGTGACTTTTCACTTTTCTAGTATTACATTACTTCTTTTTAACATTCCTGCACATGCTAATTGCTCAGATATCTAAAAGTTTGTTAATATTTATTTGAACCCTGCTATTTTAGTTTTGTGTTATTAGAGATATTGTTATTAATAAAAAACGGGTGACTTTTTAGCTCATTCTGCACAGAAGTTGAAATTCCCTAAATTGAGATTATGCTTCTTTTGTCTTTTACAGTTACTTTTTCATGCCTTGGCTAAACTAGCTTTTCTTGCTTTAGTAAAGGGAAAGCAATCTTTTTGTTCTTAGATGTCATTTAAAGGCTTCAACAGTATTTTTGTAATACCTGATTTTCCACTAAAACTTCACTTCTTGTAGAAGCTTTCTTGTGCAGGCTAGTTTGTATAAAATCAGTTCAGTCTAAATGATTCTTCATGCCCTTTCCTATTTTTTATTCATGCAGTATACACTTTAACCTTGTGCTGAATTGTCTGTAATGGAGTTAACATAAATTTGAAGGGGGGAGGGTAGAAGAGTCATTGGTTCCCTTAATAAAATAATGAAGAGTAGAGGTGTAAGTATGGATGTAAAGAGAGGATAAAGGGACAGCTTAGTCCTCCCAACCCTGATGTATGCAGCCAAAACTTAGACATGAGTCACACTGGTCAAGAATTCAGGCTGTGGAAATGAGATATTTGAGAGGAACATGTGAAATAACTACATGGAATAAAGAAAGTAATGATGGGGTGTATGAGAGATTTGGTATGGCAGGGAATGCTAAGGGAAAGAATTGCGGAGTGATAGTGGGTGAAATATGATACTCAGGTGGTTTGGGCATATGGAAAGAATGCAATACGGTGATTTCACAAAGAGAGTGTATGGTAGTGTGATTAAAGAGGATGACCATCTGTGACATGGGGAAATAGAATGGAAGAGTACCGGAGGAAGAATGCGCAGAATGGCCTATGCTAGGGAGGCATGTAAAGACAGGGATAAGTGGAGATTCTTTTGCTGTGGCCATCCCCTTGATGGGAGTTACTAGAGGAAGTGGGCTTCTGAGATATAGATAGATAGATAGATAGAACCTTTTGTTTAAAGAAGAAAACTAAACATCAATAGACTGGCTGCTTCAGAAATTGTACCATTAGACTTTTACCTACTTAGGACATGTCATATCCTGTGAGGCATTATTCAGATGACTGGCTAGGATATGAAGAAATTCTGTTTTGCACAGTGATAGGATTATGTTCTCTGTCACCATTCATCTGGCTATGCTCTCCCTCCTGTCCACCCTTCTGGTAACTCCTATTGAGGCCTTCAAACATTATCTGATGAAGTTGATATCATGTTTAAGTGTTGCAATATGTTTGTGTCATGGGGAGATGGTCCTCTACTGAATTTTATCTTTTACTCTTATCTGATTATTTGGGAGCAGTCTGGTAATTTTCATGGTATAGTTATCTAACCATAATATCACAGTCTGTATGTAAATTGAAAATATCTTAAAGATCAATTTTTTTTTTTTTTTTACCAGAGCAAATTGATTCTTGCAGTCTCCCCTAACACCAAGAATGCTGTTCTATCCACTGAAATTTCTTTCCTTCATACTTATATTTGTCTTTTTTAATACCTAATGCAACACAGTAGGTTTATGTACTAATTCTGCTTGAACTTCATGCCAGTGTACTCTTTTATTTAACATCCTGTGCTTAATTTCCCCATATATCTTTTTGCTGTAATCCTTTATATGTTTATTTGGGAAGGGTATCCTTTAAATCTTTTTATTCTTTTAGCACTCAAAGAAAACTGGTAATGTTAATAGTAATAAAATATTAGTTATTCAGCTCTTATTTTTCAGTAGAGAATGCATTGCTAGATTGTATGAATTTACATAATTGATATTCCTGTTAGCTTTGAATTTTTGTGGAGAGTGTACCAAACGTGTTTGCTTTCAGTGGTGTGTGCTCAGACTTTCTAACGAAGAGAGTGAACCAGCCATAACATTTTGGTAACTCACATTATTCTTTAGGGATCATTTGATCATTTGCTGTGTTTCTGATGTTAGCTGCTTTTATAATTAGATACTTGTTTGCCAGCACTATACAAACTATTTATCATACACTTGTATATTTTCTTCATAAATGATTTCAGCTTTGGGTACTTAAATGCTGTAAGGAGTCGCTTGATAAGTGGTGTAGAAGAAAAGCTGCTTGGTGGTATTCAGGAAGGGCAGAGCACCTCCTGATGCTTTGGGTAGGCCAAGTGTACTTAAATGCACTCAAGCAATCCTTTACTTTGAAAACATTTTTCTTTATAAATGATTCTTAAGTTATTACAGTGCAATTTTATTTTCATTTTTTATTATTCGTTTTTTAATCTTTTGGAATTTTCAAGGAATCACTGGATAGAAATGGATAAGGACACTAATAACTTTCAAAGTAAATAGTGAATTGTGATTGCATTCAGTGGTGTGGTTATCGAAACTTGCTCTGACTGAAATTCTTAACTAACAATGGTAAATAGTATTTTCATTATCTGGTGAATATTGTGAATTGTATTTACATTACACAGTATGGTTATTAATAGTTATTTGTGATTGCTTTTACTAACTGAAATTACAGATTAATGACTGTATCAGGTTTTGACAATGTCTCAAAGAAATATATACATAATTTTTATGTTTGGCTCTTTGACTTTGGAGTACTACAGATGTCTAAGGCCCTGCATGACAAGGCTTTTGTGGTGAATCCTCTCTTTCCCCACCCCACAGTAACAGACAAAAGTCATCATTAAGGCAAAGCCTTTATTGAAGCATGAAGAGAGTTAATAAGACGGAACAATGGGAAGAAAAAGGGAAATATGTGAAAGAATTCTGTAGAAAGTAGAAAACCTGCATTTTAAAAGGAGATAGGTTGAAAGACATGGGGTTATACAGTTCTAAACTTTATGGTGTAGAAAAAGAAACATTTATCATAACGCCTCACCCATGTGTTGCCAGTTGCCACACGGGAATAAAGTGATGCAGAAACTTGGTGAGTATTATTTGGCCTGGCTAACAGTGGATGTACACAAGCAACCAGCTCTTGGGAGCAGAAACCAAAGTTATATATATATATATAGAGAAGGGAAAGTGAACCAGCACTGTAAAATAGGGCAATTCGGTCAAGTTGCAAGATCAAACTGGGAGTTTCTAAAACAGATTGCTGTAGATTTAACTTTCCCCTGTAAGTATATAGAGCTAGAACCTCCATGGATGTGAGATCAATACACCATTCAGGTTGAGGACCATCCTTTGTATAATCAAAAATTATGTAATGTGGAGTTTCCTATGTATGTTTATTGTGTTAAGTGATGGAATTACAGATTCATCTCAGGAGATGGGAAAGTTTTGAGATGGTTTTGAAAAGAGAGATTGGCAGAAACTGAGTTTTGGAGGAATTACTCATAACTAGGTTGAGTCAAACCAACTGGGATATTTTATCCAAGTCTGTCTTTTTAGAGGAAGCTGTCTCAAGACAGGATGCAGACCCTGAGGGACATTGATTTTGTTAGGGAAATCAACAATTACAGAGATAACTTGCCCAGAGAGAAGGTAAGTATTAGAGAACAGAATAAGATCCCAATGTCATACCTTGTCAGAGGCCTTTTATATATCAAGGCCTTTAGCACAGGATTCTCCAAAGTCTCACAGAAATAATAAACAGACATGAATGATATTGAAAAGAATAACACCAGTCGATTTTCCTCTATAAAATTCTTACTGATGATCAGAGAAATGTTTGTGAGATTTAAGATCTTTGAGGAAATTGGTTGAACAGAGATTCAAGGAATTTTGAAGCAGTAGAAGTCAAAGCAACAGTATGATAATTGGAAGGGTTAAAACAGTCACCCTCCACTGGGATAGGACCAATGCCTTTTTCCAAGATAAAGAAGAAAGTTTTGCATTTAAACAAGTAGAACAGATATGCGAGCACAGGGACAAATTCGGAAGCACATTCCTTCTGCATATGAGAATGGATACTGCCTGGTTCATATGCATATCTTGGAGTCCAGAGAGAAGTGTTTTTGGTACTGTTTGAAAAAATTATAGATAGGGGCACAGGATTGGTAAGAGGAGCATTAGGGAGTGAGGGAAAGTTAGAGTCATCTTAGGATGGAGTTAGATATATAAAAAGAAAACAGAAAGAGTTACTTTGTCAATGGGAGAGACATGCATTGTATCATAAGAACAGAAACATGAAGAAAAGGTACTGTGGCAGAAGTTATTAGAAATGCTTCAGGCTAAAGACCATAAAGAGATATAAGTGAATGAAAGGGAAAGGTTTTGCACTTTGTATGGAGAAGAAGGATATAAAATTTGAAAGTAGAGTTGGAGGCTCTTATGAAACCATACAGGAAGACATGCAGAGATTGGCAGTAAAAGATGAAACAATCGAGAAGACTGGCAGTCATTACTACAATGTGAGTCATCATTCTAAGCTCCCTTGAATCCGCTGGTGATCCTGATGATCTTAAAACCATATATCCTTTGACCTCCTCAATAGCCTATTTTAGGCCTCACTCCCAGGATATTCCAGAGGATCCTACATCCTTTAATCCACCCTCCAGTATCACTGTCTTTTCCACCATTTCAAGATCATCATAATTGGTAAGTAAAAAGTATTTTTTATAATATATTCTTATTTACTCTTCATGACTAACATGTTTGCCTTGTATTATTTTATTTATTTTCTATAACTAACGTATTTATATATTGCCGGATTTATGTGTGACTGGGGTTAAGAGTGAATGAAGCCTTCTATGGAGATGCAGACAATCTGTTGTGGTTGAGCCATTGTTCCAATTGTGTGAAATAAAGCTGCATTTTGATGTTGCTACTGTTGTATCAGGGTGTTTCAGATATGATTGTGAGGTAATCTTCTTGTGAAAAGACCAAGCTGTAATATGTGTGAGGTAGTTGGAAATTGGGGTGGAAGGGACCAAGGAGAGTAGAAGAAAGAACTTCTTCCTGGGGAACTGCATTGTAGAGACGAAGCCATTGTGAGTAACTTTAGTATGGCAGCCAGCTTCTAAGTTGGCCAACCATGTTTTGTCATTGTTGTGGAGCATGGTGTCAAGTATTTTTTGAATGAGGATGTGTTGAGAGACTGTTTTCAGTGCTTTGTAGATGTCCATTGCCACTAGCACTGTGTGGGAGGTGGGGTTTGTGGTTGGTTGAAGCCATCTATGATATGTTGTGTGAGCTCAGTGTGTAGTGTGGTTGTAGAAAGTTTGGTTCTGAAATCATGCTGTGTGGGTTAGTGCAGGATGATTTTTTTGAGTCTGCTATGGATCATTTTTTCACAGAGTTTGAATACCGAGGATAAAAATGATATAGGGCAATAGAAGGAGAGGGAGTTAGGTGGTTTATAAGGTTTTAGGAATGGTATAATGTTGGTGAGTTATACTGTGTAGCCAGCAGTAATTGAAGATATCAGTAAGTGCTTGGATTGCAAATGGGCCATAAAGTTTTATGTGAAAGTTTGATATGTTGACAGGGCCCATAACAGGAGAGTTCTCTAAGGTTTTAATTGCACTGATGTGTCATTGGGAGTGAAGGGAGGGAAGGAGGGCATTTGTTTCTGGTTGGATTTTGAGTAGATTTTTTATCACTTTCCTGTTTAGGGGTGTGGTTGGTTTTTGCCTTGTTTTTGAGAAGTGCTTTATGATTATAGTTGTGTTTTCTTTGGGAAAGGGGATTTAATTGAGATAGTTCAGGGGTGCTTCATGAGATCATGAACTGGGGCTGGTCTGTTGTGATAAGCATGGATTTCCTTTAGTGTGCACCAGAGTTGTTTTGTTGTGGGTCTTTTGATTCACTGT
>JAYMFT010150077.1:0-12639 GCA_038088735.1 Panulirus argus
TATATATATATATATATATATATATATATATATATATATATATATATATATATATATATATATATATAAAGCTATAACAGGAAAACCAACAAGAGATTTACCTTTAAAACAGACACATACCAAAGCAATAACAAAAGATTCGATACTTACTGATAATGAATAATCTATTAGCATCTCCATCTGTACTAAGATATAAAGATTGTATTTGGCACGTGACGGAGATATAATGTATGCCAACGAAAGTATAAATGCCAGTAGGCTACAGAGAACTAGTGTACAGAGAACTAGTGTCGACGTATGTTTGATAACCAAAATCATGGTCCGACCCCAAAAACAAGGCGAGGAAAAATATTTTACTTTATGTGAAGAGATTTATTCCCTGGTAAGCACCAAGGGAACAAAATACTTTAGGTAGATTCCAACATACCTAGTATTAACTGGGATCTTTGAACAGAATCCCATCAGGGAAAAGGGATTAAATGATTTAAGAGAATATTGCATTTTATAACAAATGATTCATAACCCAATTTGTGAGTTCAGTGAAAGGTTGAGTATTGATGACCACAGTATCACCAAATTTACTGCGAATTTACTTTATGATTTTAAAGGATGTGTTTATTATATATTAGATTCTAGATCAGCAAACTTTATGATTTTAAAGGATGTGTTTATTACATAAAAAAAATATATATTAGATTCTAGATCAGCAAACTTTGATTATTTATTTCGGGATAATTATAATACAAACTAGATCAAGCTGTTAGATGTGGATGTTCGAAGTAGTAAAGTCTTAAAAGATAGAATATATCTTCTTGGGAGAAATGATAATCCCAGAGAAATGACAGAAATGAATACCAGAAAAAGTGACGAAAGAAATACGACTTAATTAGAATGAAAGAAAAATGTATACAGGAAATACACGTAATGTAAATTAAGTGATAATCCACAGGATCATGAAATGCATATAAGGTTGCAAAGAAACTGGAGTAAGAGAATTAATCAGTAAACGAGAATCCAAAAAGAGAGTTTCTCATATTGTAGAGAACACAATTTTCTTTTAGATATATATACAGAGTAGGAATTATATCAGGACTCTTGTAGTTCCGTTCATTAGCTATTACGACGTGTTAAGAAACGATAACAAGCTAATTTCTTCCTTTTTAAACAGATCTTTCTATTCACTTTTGCCTAACGAAAACCTTTGAAGTACAAGACAACCGCCAAATGTATTTCCATGGAAAGAATTTGAGAATTTAGACTTACATGACACTCATATCTATAAAGTTCTTAGATATCTAGAAAACAAACAGACCGAAATGAGTCAAGTGTTCGTGATATTACCTTTCTTAGAATAGCGATAGAAGCAAACTGACAAATAGCATGTCCAAGAACAAGAATATTCAACGAATTTTCACAAGTAGGAAAGTTCCTAAATGACTGAAAGCTTACACAAATAACATCAGTTTACAAACTTACAAAAGCGGTAATCTAATTTATATAGGGCTGCTGGTAAGGATCTATCTATTAGACTTAAGCAACATAAATAAAAGCAGGACAGGTTCTCGATGCCTTGTTTATTCAAGTTAGAAATTAGGACCACTGTATTGATTTGACCAATGCTAGTTCAGTTAAAACCTGTAACTCTCTGATCAAGAGAAACATCGTTCAATATGCCTTCATTAAAGAAAGAAAGAACTGTAACATGAATATCGTTTCTTAAGTTGAAGCTCCAGTCGCGGACATAAGTCTACATTAAGGCCAGGCCTAAATTGATATATAGAAGGAATTATGAAAGGGAAAAAAGAAAAGAGGGAAAGTATTTACGAATTCTGGAAGAAGTAAAAAACCTGTTTTTAGAATGTGCCAAGTCATACTTACTGAGAAAAAACATAAGAAGGCAGAGAGTTCCAAAGCTTCGACGTGCAGGGAAAGAAGCAATTATCGAAACGGCCTACAGTCTACATGAAAGGGACAACTTTGTCACAGACAAAATTTGTAAACGTCTTAATCCGTTTTGACCACGTAATAGGATATTATAAAAGGCGAGGTGCCAGATCCGGATACTGCAAACCATGTGTACGGAAACAGCACATCTCTGTCTCCCATATATATATATATATATATATATATATATATATATATATATATATATATATATATATATATATATATATATATGGACAGTACCGTATGGTCTATTTAGACCTACCTAGACACATCCCAACCAAACTTCCCTCAAGCAACATCTCACATCAAACACGCCCAGACCAAACATATTCCCTGGAAACATACACAAACAATAGAAAGAACTATATTACTAAACAAACTCGACCCAACACATACACACACACTTCTATATAACGAACCCCACATTTCACTCCAACCAAACAATTCTCCGTCGTAAATCCTGCAACAAAGGTGTACTATCGGAACATCAAGAAGCACTTTAGTGTTTTATGAGATGAAGCGTCAGTAAATAGAAGCTTGGTGTAAAAATTTATAAACATCTGGAGAAGAAGAGGGTCACAGGAGGTGTGAGGTAGCATAGCAAGTGGCTGGTTGAGTTACCAGCTAAATACCACTAAAGTCTAGTTACTGTATAGACACAATTCCAGCTTCACACACTCTCACATATACTCATATATTCAACAGAGCCCATTTGAATAACTGTGTACATGTATATATGCTTTCAATGCACTGAACCAGGGCACTGGATGCGGTTAAGACGAACCATGGAAAGGTGTATTAGGCTTGTTTATGGAAGGGGAGCAGTGGTTTCGGTGCATTACATATAAACGATACAGTGGATTCGAGTTTTTTTTCCTGGTACTGTCTTGCTCATATATCAGTATGGAAATAGTTCAGTATGCAAATGTTTTGATTTCGAAAAAAATGTAACTACCTAAGCAATCGAGATAATCAATTTGATATAATGATTTTGATATTGTAACTGAACAACTGTCCATAATCATACTTCATATAACACACGATTTAACTGGTTGTGATCTATATTTCAGTTAGGACCCGGCCTTGATGTGGACTTCTGTCCGTAACTGGAGCCTTCAACAGAAAAAAAAAAAGAAACTGGCAGCCTCTCGTACCTAAGCATACTGGAAGGAGGTGAAGAAGCCCTCCTCTTTACGATTCACCTTGAGGAGAAAAGAAAGAAAGAAAGAAAAGAAAAACTGTGAAGATTTTCAGTCTTGGTAACTCACCATAACTTTCGTAAAGTAGCAGTTGAGAGTTAGACTCGCGATTTATGACGGTAGCTTCCTTGGCTGGGGATCCCAGGGTCTTGACCGGGGAGAAGAGTGGAGGTAGGCTAGAGCAGATGGCTCCCAGCATAGGACTCGGGATCAACACACACACAAACACACACACACACACACACACACTAGTGGCGTAACGGTAATGGTTTGCATTAATGACCATGATTAAACACCGTCCAGCACGGCGTCGGACCCCCATGAATTTTAACCTTTGCATGGCAGATGGCTTACACCCAACTCAGGTGTTCATCCTCCCTTTGGGGCTGGGCTATAAATGGCTACCTGGCTTAGGCTGTAGTGGATGTGTGTGCCAGCAAACATAGGAGTGAAGACATGGTATGTACGTACATAAACAAGGTTAAGAGACGAGGCAACATGAGTGTAAAACTCTTTCCCCGTAACATACAGATAGTAATCACAAATAGTAATCACACAAACGGCTTTTTTTCTAATGTTCTCATTAATTCTTTTATTGATTTTCTTCCAAGGTAGAGCAGGAGGGCTGATAAAAGAGGGAAAAACTGGACGATGGACGGAAGAGGGTGAATATAAGAGTGGGAGGCGAGAGACCGGTCAACGTGAAGAGAGACTATGTCATCCGGTGGATACGAAGGAACAAGAATTGAGGACTGTTCCAGGAAGAGGGGGAAGTTAAGGTAACTGGAAGTAGAACAGGAGAGGTAAGCAGCTGGGACGAACAGAAAGGAGGCGTAGAAGTCATGAAACGGGGGAAGGAAACAAGTATGGATTATGGTGTGGGAAACACGTGAGTCTGCAGCCCGGGGAGAGAGTGACTGGATTTACTGGATATATATATATATATATATATATATATATATATATATATATATATATAAGACGTGAAGTGGCAAATGGCCTTGGATGGGAGAGGTAATTCTCTTCACGATGGCATAAAGGGTTGGGTAGTGTGTTGCAGAGTTAGCGACAGCCAACGAGACAGCATAAACGTTTTAACTTGTGTGAAGTGTAAAGCTTAACCTGCGAAAAGGTGTTGACATTAAAACATATCTAACCAATGACTGTGTAAATGAAAGAAGGGGTACCAGACACACATGCACATGGACAGATAGAAACGGAAGGGAAAGGATGGAATACAATTACGGCACGGATTTAGATATTTACAACTGAAAAGATTAAAGAAATCCGTTCATGCCGGAAAATTGATTCTGAATGTTTCCCATCTAAAATTAAGAACCGTGAGGGAAACAGTTTCCTGGATGATGGAAATCATAAGAATCACATAACAATATTTTTGCCTTAAAGAGAAGTATTGTTTACGATATAAAAAGGAAAAATTTTTATAATCCTTCTCTTTATATATCCAACACATTCCCAAAGATGTGTCCCGTTATTACACTTTGTGGAGATATATGAGCCAACTGCCACACGGTTGGGCTCTTCAATGACGTCCACATGCAAATTCTGTGAAGAATTTCGGTTTACGGCATTGTAAGGTTCCTAACACTTTAGAAAGTGCCATTCAAGCTGTGTCACTAAGTCTCAGCCATTCCACAAAATGATGGCTCTGGGCATGTCATCTTAGGTGTCAGTTACCTTAAGAGACACAACATATCTTAGAAGAAAGCTTAGGCGTAATCTTTGCATAAAGCGCCTAAGTACAAAGGGATAGACGCAAATATATAGTCTTTTATTTACAATCTCTTTGCTATTTGTATTTACACAAATATGTCAGACTTCCTTGTGGAAAAGCATATAAAGGCTCTTCAAGCAAAAAGAAACGACTAAACTTGGAGTAAGACGGTGCGACACGTTAAACACGATGGCACAACGCTTGAGGGTGGCATTACTACCATTGAGCAATACGACCATTTAGCACGGCAGTTTGGACCATAAAGTATGATGAGGTGACATTCAAACTGACTCCTATGGTTCGGGTCAAAGACCATGTCATACCATCTTAGGGTAGAACCGCCTTGCTCTGGGGTCGAACGGTTTCTCTGAATCTAAACTAACGGTTCAGTCATCAACCTTGAAGAGGCAAAATCATCTTGGTTCTGCGTCCGTTGTCGCAACATGGTTCCTCACAATTAAGGTCTCAAACAGAGTTTTCTGAAGACAAAAGCAGATACCATCTATGAGAACAACAAGGGTAATATACATATGAACATTTTTCACCGCTTATTTTTCTTTCATGACAGTACATATAGAATTAGAGGAGTAAATCAGAAAAATCTCCCTGACACACTTAGCCTTCGTCAAAGCCGCTTAGCAAATCCGAGAGTAAACACATCCATTTTACTTTCGTGAAGATTTCTAAAGAAAGATGTTCGGTATTGCTGAGGTATTTGAAAATGGAGATCTATTTGGCCAGCACGAAGAGAGTATTGCTCACGTAGTGCTGAGTCAAGAGCTCAGGATGTGTTAGGACTGGATATAAAAAAGATATATGGAGGGAGAGAGAGAGAGAGAGAGAGAGAGAGAGAGAGAGAGAGAGAGAGAGAGAGAGAGAGGGTATCCTGAGCCTGAATACTTCTACTGCTCTATATCATGGTGGAATTCAACCTTTTTTATATATGTAAGAGGAAATGGGATGATTGCATATGATTAAAACACACACACACACACACACACACACACACACACAAACAAACACACACACACACACACACACATATATACACATGAACACAAACACGAATGGAGTAGTGACTTAATGCCCAAATATTTCACTGCACAGTTCCCATTTATTTGTAACGTACAACCAGACTTGATATCTAAACTGCCGGGGTCGTTTAGATTGCCTGTCGAAATACTGATTGACTATAAATCAAAAAATGTCTTAACAATTCCAAAAATGTTTGAAATGTTTCTCCATTCCTCTTTGACAATGATCTCTGCTCGAGTTATAATATCGTACTGGTAGGGCCCATTATTATCATCAATCCTCTTATCATTATCATTATCTTTAGTAGTATTATTTCTATGATAACCCTGTGAAATACGAATCTACTGATATTCCTCTAAAATAATCTGATAGCATTCAGTTCTCCTCACTGACGTCAGATTTTCCTAATGGTTGGCTCCGGCAAATACAGTACCTCTCGTGCTCAAAATCTTAAATATATAGGACGAGTCGTAGGTGGTGTGTGAGAGAGGTTTGTGGGGATCCTGCAAATCCTGCGACTCAAGCCGTGTCTTGGCGGACACATTTGGAAGAAGGACATCCAGGTGGGAGTCATGCTTTTATCTTTTTATAACAACGAAAAACAACGAAATACTTTTTGTTATGTAGAATCTGTGTTTGATATTCAGGTTCTTGAAAAACAGTCACGAAGTGTTGTATGTCTGAAGATGGTGAGGTATATAAAATGGACTAAGATTAAATGGAAAAGTAAGGAACAAATGACTATTAGTCACGAAGTGTTGCTGGATGTTATAAAGAGTTAGCGAGGATATTAACTGGACTCTAAATGAAAGTCAAGGGACAAAGGGTACGTATAATGGGTGGAAAAGTTTGCTCTGTAATATAGTTAAGGAACGTAAGCTGGGTAAAAGAAGATCTCTTTTGTTGACAGTTATATTTAGAAGCTTTGAACTAAGACATAGCTTAACATAGAATATGCGTAGCTGTAAGTGTGGTAAGGGAGATTTCAATAGGTTTTGTTTTCATAACTGTGTCAAGGGTCATAGAAGGTTGAAGAGACACTAATTCTAAATGTATATCATTGGTAATACGCAATATTAGCGAAATGCGATTTGGATGATGCAAGCGACAGTGGCAATCATTTGAGCGCTTTGTGTTTTGTGTCATACAAATAGCCTTTTTAAGCACACTCTTGTTCGCAAATACATATGGCATAGAGAGAGGACAAGGTGAAAGGTCTTTCCTTTTGCTAGATGCGCGTCTTCTGAACGGTGGATCGTCAAATAATCATGTGTTATACGGTAATATACCACTGCCTGAGCAGGTTATAATAAGATAACACTGCGTGAGCAGGTTACAGTGGGATGATACAGCCGGACCATATCATAGTAGGATAACGCTAAATGATCATATTACAGTAGGATAACACTGACTGTTCATATTACAGTAAGATAACACTGACTTCATATTACGGTAGTTTAACACTGACTGATCATATTATGACTGGATAATTAGAGAAGGATACTACTGACTGATCATTTTACAGTATTAAACAGAAAGGTAAATATGCCAAAGAATCCGAGCAGAATGGAGTATTAGGTTATGTATTGACAAAAAAACGTGTGAAGAAGTGGTGTCTATCATCTCCAGTAGCTGATGGACACAATGATCAATGAATTAAACAAAACAGATATAAAGAAGCTAGTCGATGTAGGAGACGTTATGAATCCCGTTGTTTTTACCGGTTTATGTGAAATGAATACTGATAGAGAAAGATATGTGCGTGAAACTGTGAGCTTAATTTACTGGTAACAAATATTATAAAGCGGCAATAGGAAGCTGAAACATCCGAAGAAAAATGGTGTAGTAATTTGAGAATATGAATTCAGCGATACTCGTGAAGTGAAAATATCAGCGGGGTGGAGTGCCTGAGCTCGTGAAAGGAGATCAAGAACGAAGAGATCAGGGAAGCAATACAGATATCGAAATATCGTGAAACTCATGGATTGGCTAAAACAACAAATTCTGAAAAGAGGGAGCGATGCGGCTTCCAAGTGCTTTCTTGCAATATGCGGAAGAGCAGAGGCGAAATGTAACCTGCCAACAGAATGGATGGACTCAGCGTTGCTATCTCCTTAATAGAATATAAGGCACTGAAATTCATTTTGGCAACTGTAAGGTTATTTCCGTACAAAGTTAAGTAAGACGTGAGATGTCCTACAGGCTAGCAACAGACGGGATAAAAAAAAAAATCAAAATATAAATGTTAAAGGAGCAATGAATATGTGGGGGAATTCGTGTTTCTAAGAACCAGATCCTTATCCTGAAACTTTACATAAAAATTGATAAGAAACGAGAAAATACATATGCATCATTTATTGATCTAAAAGAAGCTTATACTTCCATTAACAAAATCAAGGACTTTGATGTACGCCAGAAAAAGCACACAGTACGAGGGGGAAAGCTGTGAGAAGGAGAAGAGGAACATATGTATACAAAAGGATTACATGTGTTAGAAAAGGATAGATTGACAGATAGGAGGCTGACGACGAGGTCAGAGGTCGTGTTATGTCGCCGTTGTTGTCGAACACGTAAACTGATGTGCAATATGGGAGGTTCTCGCCACAGAGTGGTCATGTAGAACCAAACATTGTTGGAAGAGGATAAAGGTAGAGATATGACTATATGCAGATGACGAGATACGAACAGCGTAACTGGCACAGAGTCTGAAGTCGAGGTAAAGAGACTGGGGAATGTTTTAGAAAGAACATTTCACGTAAATGCAAACACAAGCAAAGTGGGTTTTTCTGTGGTTGGACACATCACTCAAAACATAAGAGAGAAAGAAGATATGAGTATTGATAACTGGGTAAGGCTTCCAATAAGGGAAGTGGAATGAAAGCCGAGGTTCAACATCAGAATTCTGAGAGAGATTAATTGGACAGAATGAAGATTTATTTAATAACAACAGGCATATGATAATATGAAGGGCATGATTGAAAGAAAATGAATACTGCGGTGGCATGGTTATGGGTGGAAATGATAGTCATGGAATAGATTTCTAAAGGAACGTTTCTGAATAAGACCAGGATGAGAGGTGTGAAGACTGTCAAATGCTGACATATATGGCGGAAACACAAGTGCTGCTACAGTGTGTGCAGGAGAAGAAGCAAGGAGTTAGCAGCAGTGTCATGTGTATGAGGTATTCAATATGCACTAAAAAAAAAAAAATAGCTTACGCTATACCGGGTGTTTGAAATTACACAGACACACACACACACACACACACACACACACACACAGCAGCAGCAGCAACAACACAACAATAGCAGACAAGAGCAATCAACCTACCCTCATCTTATGGCCAAGATTCAGGTAGACTACAGACTTTTCAGACGTATTGTTGAAGCAGTGGGACGGAGACTTTAAAGGTGATCCTGAATACAGTATTTCTTAAACGCAACATTTCAGTGTGGCAAAGTGGGCTGTGATAAGACCAGTGGGTGTAGTGGATTGAAGATCAAGACCAAAATGCTGATGACAGATGACAAGCACAGGGTGCTGAAATTTTTAGTGGTCAGTTTTGAAAAAACAGAGAGAGGGAGAGAGAGAGAGAGAGAGAGAGAGAGAGAGAGAGAGAGAGAGAGAGTTAACTTGCTTTTTTTTTTTTTTTTTTTTTTTTTTTTTTTTTTTTTTTTTTACGGTGATACGACGAATCGACCCTTAGGTATGATGCTGGGAAAGTTGACCTAACCCTTCATTGTCAGGTCAGAAGGTAGGTTAAGAAGGCTAAAGGTCGTGCCGTATTGCTAAAAAGGTTACGATAGCTGGCTCAAAAATGCTACGAACACCTGCTGGCCACAAAGTGCCCAACATCGCTGCCATTCCCATCCGGCCTACTTGAAATATGTTTGCATTGTTGTATAATTCTCTCCATCATCCCACACACCGCTCTTGGCTGTTTTGCATTACATATAAATTCAAGCGTCCTTTGTGAATGTCCATTATTTGGGTATAAACACGGGCATATAAATTTTGAATATCACTGAACATTTTCTGCTTCACTTTACGGCGATTTACAAGTACAGATATTGGGGAACAATTTTCCGACATTGAAATCTGATTTATCATATGATTCTCAACATCGTAATATATGAGTTATTTGGATACAAATTTCCACCATCTAGATCTATATCGTCATATAAGTTTCAACGTTTTCTTGACTAATAACTCAATTGCCTGAGTTATCACTGTCGCTGCAAATGGTAACTCCTCCTTTTCTCCTTGTTACTTCACATGAATAACCTGTCGTCTTACATGGTTTCTAGCTTTTCCAGCATCTTCGAGAAAATTTCTTTTAAAGACACTGACTAACTTCGCTTAGCATGACTATATAACACTGAAGCAGGACGGTGCGATCCTTGAGTATGATGGCCCAGCATGGCCTTTGATTATGACCCTTAAAGGTTAGTCAGAGTATAGGCTATCATGCCCACTGGTTGTAACATAGCTCTCAAATGACTAAGAAGGAACGCAAACAGGCTGGTCATCAGCGGTTGGCTCCCGTCTGAACACAGTCAAAACACATCAGTACCACAAATATAACATGCTCATATTCCAACGTTTATTACTATGAAAAGCCAATACACAACCTCTCTTGATATGCAATACATGTACCATATTTAACATGGCAGGTATCTCTATAGCTGTTCCAGATTCTATCCATTTTTTTAACCTTGAATCGTACACCAAAACTACAAAGTTATATTTGATTTTTTTTTACGTAAATTATTTGCCTTAGTGTTTGTTTAGCACTGAAATCATATAAAGATCTTATAAGGAACCTTATACCGAGGTTTTTCCAACTATTTTTCCGTTGCCTTGACTTTTACTACATAGAAAGTCTTTGAATATCCTCTTAACTCCCGTCTCTTTAATAATCTTGAATCCCACGGTCTTCTCTCTGATTATCAGTACTGCTTTCGCAAGGCAAGATCCATTTGAGATGTCCTTTTCTATCTTACTTATATCTGGTCATCACCTCTGTGTTTCATTCTCTGATGTCAGAACCTTTTAAGAGCATGGCACTGGGGTCTCCTGTCCAGGTTACCTCTTTTGGCTTTTCTGAATCATTATATTCCCTAATATCTTGCTTACTTGATTGAGCTCTACCTTTTCCCCTTTTAACAGTGGTGTTACTCAGTGTTCTATAGTGTTTCCTAAACTCTTTCTCCTTTTCTTCAATCATTCCCTTTCTTCAATAGATAACCAGATGCACTTGCATCTGATGACTCGACACTACATTCTTTCAGTTCCTTCAAAACCACTCCATCCTTTCTTGCTCGATCAAAGTCTCGTCTCGTCGCAACTTCCTTTATAAATTCAGAATTGGACAGGAGTTCGCTGCGGAGCAGACGCAACCTGAATGAGATATATGTCTCTAACCCAATTTCTGCTCATTTCTCTTTCTAAAACCCCTCCCAACTTTCTCATCTCTTGTGACGGATTTGTAATTCCACCATCCAACCTAATTAACTTATTTGATATCACTATAGCGTATAACCTCTTAGATGCTGGGAGTCCTGCTGTGAATTTATAAAGGATGGATCCATGTTCGTATGGACTATTGCTTTCCCAGTGTGACCCAGACACTTAACATACTCGCCCTACGCTGTTGTGTTGACTCACATTCCCTCTTCTATATTCCTTTGGTTTCCGCTACTTGTGAGCTCCCGTCATTAACTAGACCACACAATGATTAGGAAGCTATTCCAACACATTATCATTGCGTGATCATTAGCGACTTAAGATGGGCCGTTGTGATATCTGCTTCTTTCCTTACACCCTCTGATATCTCCCCTAACAGCGAAGACTTTCCCCTTTCCAAACGGCAAATTTCCTACTTTCTCCAAACTATTGAAATGTTATTCTCTTTTTCTTTTATCTTTTCCCCTCTTTAACCTTTTTTTTTTTTTATACAGTTGGTGCGTAGTCTCGATGTGGACATTTATACAAGACTGGAACCTCCAGTGTAAAAGAGAAAACACCCCTAGACCTACACTAGAACATATACTGTACACATTTATTAACTCAGAACCGATGATCTACATAATGACTTTTCCATACGTTTACTTACAATGATTTATAAACGCTTTACCAGATTACGACTTTAGTATTCTATATATAGTCCTGCAGAGTAAGTCTCAGTACCACATACAGGAACACTTCATATTAAAATTGTTTTATTTCTGCTTTATACATGTGACTATTTCCCTACACCTACTTCGCATCTGTTTCCTCCTCCCAACCACTATCATCTTTCTATTCTTTTCGTTTTTCTTCCTCATTCTCCTCCTTCCTCGCCATCATCTTCCATCCATTCTCTTTCCCCCACCTGTCCAACTTTATTCTATTTTCCCTTCCTCGCTAATTTCCACTCTGTATCCTCTTCCTCCTGTCCTGCCATTATCCTCTCCATATCACCTTTCTCATTTTTTCACCTATCTTCCTCCCTCTGTCCTTTTACCCCGTCCTCCCCATCTTCGTATCCCCTCTCATACCCATTTCAGACTTCTCCATCATGGCTTGACTCTATCATTATTCTGAAGCATCAGACTGCGCCATTGGACTCAGAAATAACAAAGAACGCAAAACTCTCCTACACAAAATGCACAATATATATATATATATATATATATATATATATATATATATATATATATATATATATATATATATATATAT
>JAYMFT010150088.1:0-12639 GCA_038088735.1 Panulirus argus
AGGAGGGATTCAAAGACTTTGGAAATGGTAGATGTCAAAGCAACAGGACGATAGTTAGAGGGGTCAGAACAGTCACCTTTCTTAGGGATGGGATGTATCACGGCATGTTTCCAAGGAGAAGGGAAAGTTTTGGTTTTTAACAGAAACAGAATAGACAAGCAAGTACAGGTGCAGGTTCAGAGGCACACTCTTTCAGTACATGGGGATGGATGCCAACAGGGCCATAAGCCTTGCTTGTGTCCTGAGAGAGAAGCCCTTTTCAGACAGTCCAAAAAGAGATTACAGGAAGAGTCATAGGATTAGTAAGAGGAGCATCAGGGGATGAGGAATTGTTAGAGTCATCCAAGGTGGAGTTATAGGAGAAACAAGAAGCAAAGAGAGTTGCCATGTCAACGAGAGAGACAGCTATAGTACCATCAGGACGGGAAAGTGAGTGAAAGGTAGAGCAATAGAAGTTGTTAGAGATGCCCTGAGTTAAAGACCAGAAAGACCTAACCGTGGATGATGAGGAGAGGTTATATCACTTCCTTTGCATAAAGGAATGCTTTGCCTCATAGATAACGCACTTGCAGCAGTTACGGGCAGTAATAAAAGCTGAATGGGAGCCAGAGGTAGGAGAGTTTTTCCAAGCCTGATATGTCTGATCCCTTACCTTAATTGGCCTCAGAACAGGAGCGGTTGAACCATGGATTGGATGAAGAAGTAGTCTTGGAGGAAGAGGAGATAAATGTTTCCATTCCTGTAAGAATAACCTCTGTTATGCATTTGGCAAAGACAGAAGCATCACCACATAAAAGACAGTGACTTACCTGGGGAAAGTCAGAATAGAAGTTACGTAAAGTTATTCCTGTCAGCTTTATTCAGGTGCCAGTATTTATGCTTAGAAGGAGCTGCAGGAGTAGGAGGTGCTGTTAGAATAGGTACATTTATGAGAGTATGATCAGATGAACCAATTTGGGCGAGTTTGTGTATATACAGCGAGATGGACTAGAGGTAAAAAACAAATCCAGAATATTAGGAAAGTGGTCATAGCAGTCAGGTATATGGATAGGGTGGGAGATAACTTGCACTAAATCATTGACAATGGAGAACGTGAGGGCTTTGATCCCACCACCATCCGTATGAGAGGAATTCAACCATTCCCTATGGTGAACGTTGAAATCCCTGAGGGAGACGATCTCAGTTTGCAGGTGAAAGGATGTCACAGTCTCATGGCAGGAATTTAGATAGTCAAAGAAGGATATGAAATTTGTGGAATTATGAGAGCAATAGGCAAAGCAGAGGACAAGTGTGGTAGTAGGGAGACAGGCTTTGAGTCACATAACATCAAAGTCTGGAGACTCAAGGTCCTCGAAGCATGTAACAGGGGTGTTTATGTCGGAGTAAGCACAAACACCACCTTTGAATCGGAAATGTGAGTGGAGATTATAGTTAGATGTGAAAAAGGGACTAGTGAGAACATCATTAGACAACTGTGTCTCAGAAGAAGTAGAATATTAAGAGAGGTACTAGACAGATGGTGTACAACTGTGGAGAGGTTACTAGAGAGACCATGAATGTTGGTATAGTGAACAGAAAAAGAGGAAGGTCTCATAGAGAGGGAAAGGTTATGGGAGGGACTGGTACTTATACTGCTAGAGCCCTCCCTCTCATTAGCAGTAGAGTCAGGCTGAAACCCAGAGATTCTTAGCACCCCATGATGCCAGGGACTAGGGGCCACAGATTTGATGGACACTGTCATGATGCTTATGAATGTTAGAGCAGATAGGAATTGACAAGAGTACTTATGTGAAAAAAGTAATAATAATACGCAAGGTATGATTAGGTGTGTGTTTTTTGTAAAAAGATGACATGACTAGCGTGGTAGTCCTGTTTTGATGGGACAGGAAGTAAGACCAGCAATCCTGACATGGAGAGTGTTGGATGGTTCCAGGCACCACTTTAATGCTTCTCGGTCTGGAGGTTAGTACCACCCTGGGCTGTTGTTGTCATCTTCCTACTACCTAATGGGTTGCTCCAAGGGTAGAGGATGGGATGATCCTTGAGTTAGCTGGGATATTGGGAGGGGCCAGTACATTGTCACCTGAACCCACCATCTCGCTGGCAGCAAAGTCATATGTATAATTTTTTTTTTTATGTACGAGTTATCAATGATTTACTTAGAATTATCCTTTTACAAATATTTTTTCTCTGAGACGAAAATCATCTTGGTTTTACTTTCGCATTAGTACAGAGATACCATTAGTCCAGGAAGAAGGATAGTGATTCACAGCCATACAGGTTAAGCAAAGGGTTACCAGGTACGATTCTTTTAGCAGCTTAATGATACCATGTCATATCATGTCATATCCTCCTCCCATTGTTTCTACCCCAAGAGCAGTGTTTGTGCTTGTTGTGGTACAGAAACACCAGTTTCACTCTTATTGGATCTTGAGTCTCCTAGCTTTAAGACCATCAGGCACAAAATCTTTTCCCTCTATGATTTGCTTCTTTGTACTCATTTGTACTTTCCCTCTAGTTCCTCCGACTCTGTGCAACATTTCAGCAATTTTTTTTTTTGCCACAGAGCATTGTTTTCTGTACATCCACATGCTAAAATACTCTATGCAAGGGATTTCAATGTATACCACAAAGATTGTTTTGGCTATGCTTAAGGTGATCATGATGGAACTAAGGCACTTTCTTTTGCCTATTTAACAATTAGTACCACAAGGATTGGTTTAACTCTTCTTGGGATGATCCCAGTGGAGTTGAAACACTTTCTTTTTCCCAATTTACTAATCAGGAACAAATGATTAAACACCCAACACAAATTTTTGACTTATGACCACTTGTCCAACACATTTAATGATTTTTTTTTTTTTTTTAACATCTTAACCTTCTCACTATACATACATTGTTCTTGTCCCTTGGGGTCCAACAGCCTCACTCTTGTTTCCAGCATTTCTGATTGGGCATGCACACCTCTTTTCTTCCTTCATAATGCCAACTCTGGCACTTTGGGAGAGCTCAGATGTTATCCCCACTTAGCTTCTTTACTGACTTTCCTTTAGACAGGAACTGTTTTGCTGGCTGAGATGCATCCAGCTGTGCTGACTGTGTAGTGGAGGCTGTTCTGGCTGGGATGGACTAATACATCCAATTTTCTACCAGATCTTTCTCCTTCCAATCATGGTTTGGTCATTTTGCTCTGATGTGTTGGGTAATGAACTTCGCTTCCCCTGAATCCCACCTCCTTTCATTTTAGCTCAGAATCATTACAAAGCTGTTCTTTGTAAAGTCAGACACACTTTTGTAAAAAATAGAGTGTGCTGATCTGACTAGCTTTATTACTGATAAATCTTTCTTGTCCTTAACTATCTCCAAGGTAGGTAGTAGCTGGTAGGCAGCCAACGACCAGGGAGATATTTTACCAGTACTACCCGCCTGGGTATCGGGAGGGTTAGTGACATCTGCTTAGTGAGCCAGCACTTTTGTGGTTGTTAGGTTGCAGTCGTCTGACCTAGGTAACTGTCTTTTCTTTCTGCCTCACTAACATGTGGATTAATGTCATTCTGTCCACAGATATACAATCTTTCCTTTTCATATGTAACACTTGACAGTACGTTACTAATGCAGCTCGTTCTTTGTAAATCTAGATTTTCCTGTGGTGAGCACTATGCGCTAGCCCTGCCTTTTGGCAAACAAACTGGTAAGAGCAGTGGATAGAAATAGTAGGTAGGAACATTTAGTTAGGAGTATTAGGTAGAAACATTAGGTAGAAGTAGTAGGTAGGAGAATTAGATAGAAAATGTCATTAGGAACATTAGGTAGGAGCCCCTGCAAACACTGCACTAGACTTTCCCTCTGCCATTGGCCTGTTAAGGTTGAGGCACTAAAGGCTAAGAAGCAGCATTGGAGTTCTTTAGTTACGGAGACTGTTGCTGTGGCCACCCATTTGAGGGAGTTCCAGTTGGAACAGATGTCAGAGATATAGATAGAACCATCTCCAATAGAATTTATAATTCATCTTTTTCTCCTTTTGTCCAACCTGATCAGTCTGTAGCTAACTCTCAAGCTAATAAAACTGCTCTTTTTGTTAACTTTTTTCTCCTTTGATTCTGTTTTGAATAATTCTGTATCTGGTCTTCCTTCCCCATCTCCTCTGCTGAACTTATGCCATCTCCTTTATTTTCCTCTCACTGCTTCAGGTGGACAAGACATATGGCATCTGAGCTAGTTCCAATCCTTACTTATTTATTTTCTCTTTGTTTCAGTTCCCAAACTTTTCCCTTTTTAAGCATGCCATTTTGTTTTTTCCAGCATCCCACTGCTCTCACTCACTGTTTCCAGAATCTTTGAACCTCTTGTTTCGTCATGTACTTAGAATCCCAATATCCTCATCCTGATCACCAATGTGGTTTTCTTCGTGCAAGGTCGACTAGTGATTATCTCGCCTGTGTAAATCATCTCTGTTCATCCTCCATTGCGGACTCTGGAGAATCTGTTATCATGGCCCGCGTTATCTTTGAAGCATTTGACAGGGTGTGGCATGTTTTTATTTGCTGAACTTTCTTCCTTTGGTTTTTATGCTGTCTCTGTTATTTAATGCATATCTTGAATGGAACTGCTTCCTCCTCTTATTGTATTAACATTGATGTCCCTGAGGGTTCTGTCCTATTCCATGTTCTCTTTCCTCATTCCATAAATGGGTTCTCTTCAGCATCAAATCATGTCTGGCTTATGCTCATGATTTGTTATATGTCTTCCCTGTTTACCTACTACTCATTCCCATTCTCATAATAAAGACTTTTCTTTTAATTCGGACATGTGCTATATCTTAGAATGGGGAAATAGAAATCATATCAGATTCAGTAATTGCTGATATAAGATTTTTACCTTATCTCTTTCTTTTTTCTTTTCCTTGATGCATTTGTGCTGTTTCCTGTGGGGTGGAGTGGCATCGGGAATGGATAAAGGCAAGCATGTATATGTATGTGTATATACATATGTATATGTATGTATGTATATAAGTGTATATGTACATGAATGTGCCTATATGTACATACATGAGTATATGAGTGGATGTTCCTTTCTTCGACTGTTTCCTGGCATTGCCTCGCTAGCACGGGAAATGGCAGTCAAGTATGAAAAAGAAAAGTCTCTTTCTAATTGTCACTCTTTCCTCATCTTTCAGTTTCAGAACACCAAAATTTGTGCCTGTTATAACTTAAATGTTTTAGTAATAACTATATTTTCCACTTTATCCTGGTAACTGCACATGATCAACATAACAAAACCTGCTTTCCGTAAGTTTAGGGAATTGTATAGATGCTCTGATCATTTCCCTTATGAGCAGTACTTTTATATCTAAGGGGATCTTATGTACTCCAGTATGGAGTACTGCTCACATAATTGGGATGGCTTCCCATGTACTTCTTTATTAATCATGGTGGAATCAAAAGCTGACCTTAGCACTAATTCTATAGGAATTCCCACTCTCCAGCCATCACTTTCAGTCTGCTATGATAATGTTGCCCTTTTTCTGTTCTACATGTGTTTTTTCATCCACTGCATTTATGAGCAGTGAAAGTATGTCCCTTCCTTCACAGCTTGGACCCATATCTGGCTGCTGTTTTCCATAGATTATGTGTAGAGACCTGCAACACTAGGATTGACTGTTATAATACCTACTTCATCCCTTGAACAGCAAAGCTTTCATCTTCCCATCTTAACATAACCATTTTACCTTTTAAGATTAATGTCTACAAACACATAAAGAGCTCTAATTAATTTCTTCATTCTTTTACTTATTGTATTTTCCATTCACCTGAGATGGCCATAATTAGAGCATGTTTTGCTCTTGTCATGTTGGTCACAATAAAATACAAAAAATGAAGGTGATGTGTGTCATAATAAACAGTGAACCATCATTTGGGTAAAATAGATTTTCTTGATTTGAATTTAAGGAATAATGGATTGATTACTGATGATTTATTTCATCTTTTTTTCTGTTTTCTTTTTTCCATCATTTGCAGAAGCACTGTTATTGATGAGGTAGTTTGCTTCTAAGTTCAACAAGCTTGTGACGTAATCATTAAGAACAAGATATTTGTCATGGATAGGCTATCAATATATCTTTTATTCCATCCCTATCTATATGAGAAGGAGGATCAAGTACCTACATGCACATTAGAGGGAAATAATTTTTCAGAAATGGTATTCTCAGCCTCAGCTCTGCAGGATAGTTAGAAATGTGTAGTAATATTGATGTAGCAAGGAATCAGCCATCAAGAACATGTTAAGATCAAAACATGTACATCTTTTAGCAGATGCTATTACTCCAGGTTGTACCTCTTTAATCCAGCAACCTTGGGACCTGGCCATTGCTGGACCAGAGAAAATGCCAGAAAACAGAAATTGACCCCAAAAGAAATCCCTATTTAAACATATGCCTGATCCCTGGTCTTGCCAGCTCATTCCGCATACATATTGCTTTGTTATCAAAGGTAGAACAAAGCTTAAAACATTCAAGAAAAAGGTTAGTTGTTATCCACCATTTTTTATTGCCACAGTAGATAAGTGGAAGAATTTTCGCCCCTTTAAAGGCCCTCTGGTGAACGCTCCTACCAGTTACCATCAGCTTGGTTTTATGTGTTCCTGCAATATTGCTGCATTCAAGAATTGTTACCCTGTCTATGGAATCTTTACCCCCAGATGGAGACTCAATATCTTGGGCAAAGGTTTTTCGTGGCATACAATGCCAATGCAGGGCAGATTCATCAGCATTATACACTTGTTCTAGGAGCTGTTTTCCGCTGCCACTAACTGTGCAAATTCATCCACAAACTTTTTGCTGCTTCCATGTCAGCACTATGCTTTTCACCACACACACTGTGTACTGAAATTCCATGTCTCCACTTAAACTTGTGTAACCATCCTTGTGAATATTCACAGTCATAGTCTAGCTTTAGTTCTCTAATAAAAACTTTGGCTTGCTCACTAAGCATCTCCTCAGAAATGCTTACACCTTCATTAAGTTAGAGCTTAAAGAGCTTAAACTACTTTATAAATGCACTGTCTGATTCTGTACTCCTGGCACCTCTCAAAATTTTCCAAAACTAAACTTTTCTGGCTTTCAGTTTCAGCAAAAAAATGTAAAATCTGCTCCTTTTGTTTCTTTAAATCATACACAGTCAGTGATCTGATCTCATTGTACTCACACAGTCTTTACAGATGTTCCTTTGTCTAATTTTTTCAGTAACTCCACCTTTTCAAACATAGATAATGATTTATGCATATGCTTATTAGCACTAGCACCATCTTATGCACCTCTTGGTCTCTTGGATGACATCCGGAAGGGCTAAAATACAGCTGAATATAAGAAATTAACAGAACTGTTAATTAACTCAGCTGCAGTGTAAAGAGATTTTGGCGCCTTAGCACTACTAACATCACCGCCCTGGTGACAGCTCCACAAACTAATGGTGGCAGATTCAAAATGTGCCAGACCATGGAAGTTGCTGGACCACAGAGTGCCGGATTAAAGAGGTACAACCTGTATAAGAATTTGTCTTCTTTGTTTTTTGATCTATTGTATATGATATGCAACAGTGTGATAAAATGGTCAGAAGAATGTCTTTAGATTCATGATTTTTTCCAGGTTGAGCTGATATAGTTGTATAGGGACAACAGAAGTAAGCTGGAAGAACTAAGAGCAGAAGTATTTGAACAGGATTTGAAGAAGTATAAGGAATATTCTGATATTTGTGTTAGCCCTTGTAGTTATTAATAGATTTTAGATAATTATCATAGTATTTTTTGTTGATTGATTTTTGTTTTTGTATTATTTCTCCTCATATTTTTGTTACAGGTTTAGTGAATTAGCTCGGGAAAATTCAGTATTAGCACTCAAGTACCTTCAGACTAAACTCCACAGTGCTGTTGATCATTCAGACCCACAGCAGGTTCAAGAATTCCAAGCCCTTGCTTCAACACTTTTTCAGACCCAAGATGATTCAACGGTTGGTCAAGCACATTCTTTATCAGAAGATGAGGAAAATGGTTCAAAGGCAGGTGGCAGTGATCTAGGGTGGCAACACAGGACACGTTCACAGTTATTTGATCAGTTAACACAGTTCTTCCCAGAGCATATGACACAACCAAGAGGTAACTTAGTTGACCTCATACCTTACTGATGTATGTCCATGTTTGTCTGTTCTGAACAGAAAGGTAGTAACTGCAGCCATGGCTTCTTTTTTATTTTCATATTGAAAAATAGGAACTATTTCCTTTGGACTTATATTCACTGTTGCCTTTGAAAACTAGGATTAATGAAAAAATTTACATATGGTAATTTACAGTCCCTTAAGGTTTTCAGAAATTTGAGTCTTTACGTTGCCTCAAACAGATGGTGTAATAGTATCATCTTTATTTTATGAAGAGAATAAGTTAGGTGTTAAAAATATGGTGTGTCTCTTCATTTTGCATTTTAGCATTTTATATTCTGCTTTTTGATATTTAGTACCATAAAAGTGCAGTTAAGATATATTAATGTTTTGGTTGTTAAGTGCAAGCAAACTATTTGTACATGTGTGTATTTTGTGTGTTCATGGTTAATGTGTGCTTACATATATATATATATATATATATATATATATATATATATACATACCCTTACTATTTCTCTTTAGGGTTTCTTGGAGTGCTAAGGAAGCTGGCCACATCCACTGTGTGTGACTGCAGGTTAAGCAGTATCTTGATGTCTTGTGTCTGTCTTTGTGTTATGAGTGCAGGACAATAAGGCAAAGGTGTGTATTTTGGAAGTTACATCTTAGGTGTGAGGGTTCCTGTGATATGGTGAGTCAATGTTTGTGATGTTGGGCATATGGTTGGTGTCCATGTCATAGAAAAGAAAGTGTAATTCATGCACAACATAGGGATGCAACTTCAGATGTGTGTATATCTGATGGATTAGGGATTAAGGTTGTGTTCAGGAGGAAGGTGAAAGCATTTACTTTGTTCTCAGCAAGACCTTGCAGTGTAAATGTGTTATGTCAATTTATTTCACAAAAGTATATATTGAAAAATATGTATATTATCCCTAGGAATATATGAGAAAGAATACTGCCCATGTGTTCCCTGCATGTTGTAAGTGACTGAAAGGGTGGGAGTGAGGTTGCTGAAAATCCTCCCCTCCTGTATTACTTTCCAAAAGAAGGAACAGAGCAAAGCCAAGCAAAGATTTTTTCCTCTAAGGCTTAGTTGCCTGTTTTTGATGCTGCCTCACTCACATGATAATTGGTGAACATACATATATAAATATATATAGGTAGGGGAGAAAGAATACTACATCCATATTCCCTGAGTGTCGTAGAAGGCGACTAAGACTAAACAGAAGAGCCAGTCAGGGAGTACTCCTCCTCCTCAAAGGCCCAGACTGGAGTGTTTAAATATGTATGAAGGTAACCAGGATGAGAAGAAAGGAGATATTGGTAGTGTGTGAGGAAAGAAACCTGGATGTTCTGGATCTGAGTGAAACAAAGCTTAAGGGTAAGGAGGAAGAATGGCTTGGAATGTCCTAAGAGTAAAGTCGGGTTGGTGAGAGGGCAAGAGCTCGAAGGAGCAGCACTACTCAAGAAGCAGGAGTAGTGAAAGTGTGTGATGAAATGTAAGGAATTAAATTCTAGATTGATGTGGGTAAAACTGAAAGTGGTAGGCAAAAGATGGGTGATTATTGATGCTTATACACATGACTATGAAGAGAGATCATGAGAGGCAAGTGTTTTGGGAACAGCTGAGTGATTTTGTCAGCAGTTTTGATGTAAGAGACCAGGTATTAGTGATGGATGATTTAAATGCGAAGGTAAGTAATATGGCAGTTGAGGGTATCATTGGAGCACATGGGGTATTCAGTTTTATGAATGAAAATGGTGAAGAGCTTGTGGAGTTGTATGCTGGAAAAAGACTGGTGATTGGGAATACCTGGTTTAAAAAGAGGGATGTACACAAGAATAGTTATAAGTGTAGGAGAGATGGGCAGCTGGCATTATAAGATCCCAAATTAATTGATAGATGTGTAAAAGAGAGACTTTTGGATGTAAATGTGCTGAGAGGAGCAGCTGGTGGGATGTCTGATCACTTTCTTGAGGAGGTGAGGGTGAAAATTTGTAGAGTTTTCGAAAAAGAGGAAAAAATGTTTGGGAGAAGAGAGTTATGAGAGTAAGTGAGCTTGGAAAAGAGACTTGATTGAAGATATCATTAGAGAGATTGCGTGTAATGGCAAAAGGTGAAAGTAAATGAAACGAGGGGAGTGTGTGAGGAATGGGAGGTATTTAGGTGTGCATTGATGGCATGTGCAAGAGATGTATGTGGCATGCAAAAGGTGAAAGATTGACAGATTAAAAAGGGTAGTGAGTGGGGGGATAGAAAAATAGAATTGTTAGTGAAAGAGAAGAGAGAGGTGTTTGGGCGGTACTTACGGGGAAGGAGTGAAAATGATTGGGATATGTATGACAGAAAGTGGCAGGAGGTGAAGAGGAAGTTACAGGGTTGAAAAAGAGGGCAAAAGAGAGTTAGGGTGAGTGAGTATCAGTAAACATTAGGGAAAATAAAAAGATGTTTTAGAAGGAGGTAAAGAATGTGTAAAAAGTCAAGAGAACAAATGGAAACAACTTTGAAGGGGGCAAAAGAGGAAGTGATAACAGGTATTGATGAAGTGAGAAGATGGAGTTAGTATTTTGAAGGATTGTTGAATGTGTTTAATGATAGAGTGGCAGATCTAGCATGTTTTGGTTTGAGAGGTATGCAAAGTAGCAGAATCATGGAGAGTGGTTTGGTGAAGAGAGAAGAGGTGATGAAACCCGTGTACGATTGAATGTGGCAAAGCACCTCGAGTGGATGGTGTTGCTGTTGAATATATTAAGAAAGGGGGTGACTGTGTTGTTGATTGGTTGTAAGGGACAAGTTAGTAGGGATGTAAGTTTGAACGGACAAAATTTGGAGGAAGTGAAGTGATTTAGATGTCTTGGAGTGGACTTGGCACTGAATGGAACCACAGAAGCAGAAGTATGTCATAGGTTGGTGGATGGGGCGAAGAATCTGGGAGCAATGAAGAATGTGTGGAAAGAGAGAACTTTATCTCGGAGAGCAAAAATGGGTCTGTTTGAAGGAATAGTTGTTTCAGTAATATTATGTGGTTGAAAGGCATGGGTTATAGACATGGTTATGTGGAGGAGGATGGATGTGTTGGAATTGAAATGTTTGAGGATAGTATGTGGTGTGAGGTGGTTTGATCAAGTAAGTAATGAAAGGGTAAGAGAGATGTGCGGTAAGAAAAAGAGCATGGATGAGAGAGCAGAAGAGGATGTGTGGAAATGGTTTGAACATATGGAAAGAATGAGTGAGGAAAGGTTGACAAAGAGGATGTATGTGTCAGAAGTGGAGGGAATAAGGAGAAGTGGAGGGAACATAAAGAAGCAGAAGACCAAATTGGAGGTGGAATGATGGAATGAAAAAGATTTTGAGTGATCAGGGCCTGAACATGCAGGAGAGTGAAGGGCATGCACAGAATAGAGTGAACTGGAATGGTGTGGTATACTCGGGTCAGCGTGCCATCAATGTATTGAACCAGGGCTTGTGAAACATCTGGGGTAAACCATGGTAAGGTCTGTAGGGCCTGGATGTGGATAGGGAGCTATGGTTTCAGTGCATTACACATGACAGCTTGTTTGTGGATGTGAGCGGATGTGGCCTTTCTTAGTCAGTTTACTGGCATAACTGTGTTGATGCAGGGGATGGCGATGCTGTTTTCTGTGGAGTGGGGTGGTGCCAGGAATGGATGAAAGCGAGCAAGTATTAATATGTACATGTGTACAGTAATCCCTTGATTTAATGGACCCCAATATAATGGATTTTGGATTTAATGGAATGGGCAAATAATAATACATTAGTTAATAATAACTGAAAGAAATAAAGAAAAAATCTCAAACACCTCACCATGCACGTTTCATATTGCACCTGCTTTTAGTAGCTTCAGGTGTACTCGCTTTGTATCAACCTTAGGGAGCTATCACATCAATGTGACATTTGGCAGGGTAGCAAGTGGCAAGTGACACGTGACACAGTGATTTCAGACCAAAGTGACAAGCTACTTATGGTGCGTGTACGGTGTCCCTGCTCAGTTCACATTATGTCATCATCAGATGAAGATGGCGATATAATTGCTCTGATTGGTGTTGTAATCGCCATAAGAAAACATAAGAAGAGGTGTTGGGTACATCCGTATCTGAGAAACAATGTAGGGATTTACAGTGCTTATGTAGTTTGTAAGACTCGTCCTTTTGAGCTGTAATCTGGTGATGTGTCATACAGTCACTTGTATGTTTCAACAACTTGCACAAAGTTTACATCAAATGCCTCACTTTCTGAAAGAGGCATACGGAATATCTGTTTATGAGAATATGAAGAAATTGTGTACTCCTCTCCACAGACTGCATGACTGAGGCAGTGCTGTTAAATGTGGCTGGCAAAAATATGTTAGGAGTCTCTTTAAAATCTGCTGTGTTTTTTGTTTGTATCTTTAATGCCATCAGGACCATAAGCCTTGCTTGTGTCCAGAGAAAGAAGCGCTTTTCAGACTGTCCGAAATTGCTTCTTTCT
>JAYMFT010150099.1:0-43445 GCA_038088735.1 Panulirus argus
CTTTTAGTCGCCTTCTACGACACGCAGGGAATACGGGGGAAGTATTCTTACACCCCTATCCCCAGGGGATATATATATATATTATTTTCTGTTGGAAACTAACAAAATACATGACAAAAAATCTTTATCCACAACGTTCTAAACGAGTACTTGCATACTTTCCCAGACGGTGGCGTGGTACCTGAGGCTGCTGATGAAGGGCAGGAACGCGTTACCGAGGCTGAGCAAGAAGGACATGTTTAGGGACCAGATCGACCTAAGTATCACGAGGACGCTAGGCCTCCGCGCCCCACGTATCAAGAAAGCTACGCGTATTCCACCAGATTCCAGGGCCACACTTCGGGGACGTAAGGTGCCAATTCTCAACTTAATCCCAGCCACACCCCGCCACTTCAGTCTGCAGTGATGGCGGACGCCTCAACTTCGTCATTCGTGGGCAGTTGCCACAGCAATTCATCCTGCCGATGGATCCATCATTTGAAATGCAGCGCAACAGGCAAGCAAGGAGTGCTTGGTTTCAAGACGTCTTGCTGCAACGCTGCAACCAAACTCTGCCAAGTTCTGAGGCATCCTAAGAAAGTAATTCTTTCTATGGCATAAATGTAATGCCTTCGGTACATGACACATTCGTGCATTCTCTACAAAAATACGAGTCCGTCTAAAAGGCTTTATTTAAACTTGCTAGAAGAAATAACACCAGAAATCCGTAGCCTCTCTTCCGCAAGTAAATTTCACGGACTGCGTCAGAGATTGGGTGATGTGATGTTTCAAAATGTACTGTAACGTTACATGCGAGATACGTTAGTCATAGGTATGTGCGGAAGGTGGAAGGTACAACGCGTTAGATCTGGACACTGCCGGACAGTATACAGGTCAAATTGTCCAAGCCCTTCTTAATTAAGGAATCCCGGACGATCATCGTATTTCATATACCCTGTTTGTCTATAACATTAATGCGATATCCTGAGGTTGACTTTTCGTATTCTTAGAAAATCAGCATGTCTTCATTTTAGACTTATGGATATTCGTTTAATATCTAATTGCTTTCATGCATGAAATAATACTTCTTTCCCTGCAGTGCATGGGTTTAATAACATCAGAACAGAAACGGAAAGGTGGATTTGAAGAATAATATGACCACGTGATACAGCAATATGAAAAGCATAGAACCATGAGACATACTCAAGTTTGAAATATCAAAAGATATCAATTTACCTGATCCATTACTGAATTAGGTGCAACTACATACAATATACAAGCGAAATCTGAGAGACCTCTATAACGACGCATTTATGCATAACTCTGAAATGGCACAGCGCAATGTCAAGTACACCCTATATCACCCAGAAGATTGTCAGGCTACAACAATACATCCTTGACGGTACAATGCAACGCAGAGTTTAGCGAGCATTGTACATTGCTATTAAATTTGTTCTACCGTAAAGGAAAGCATAATAAGCAATATCAAGGCAATATACTTGCCTTTTTCATATCTGCCTACCACAGCCCATGAACCTATACATACGAATATAAGTGAATCATCCACGTTTTAATGATCAACCTTGACTGGTGATCACGGAAAGTAAACAGCGTATATAATAAGTATGATGAAGTGTCATACGTGTCTCACGAACGCCATTCATGACAAAGAAAGACGCCTCCCTTCAGCAGGTATATAGGAAATATATTGCAGGTTGCTCTATGCTGAACACAGCATCTGGAAAGAACTACTAGTCAGACATCTAACAGGCAACCTTTACAAGTAAAGTGAAATTTATTCAAAGAGGTTTGGGTGCCATGACAGAGATCAGCTATTTTTCTTTCATGGACTGTGCTCTGAGACACCAGATAAAAGTGCATATTACAAGTGTGTTAAGTAATCTGTTCAACAGGACCGCCACTGAAAGATCACTCTTCTCCAAATTTCTTCCGAAGTTAAGCATATTGATTCATAAAATTTCAAGTATCGAAAATCTTAGAAAACAAGTCTAACAGATTGTTTACCTTACAGCTTCACTAGAGCCTAAGGACAGCCAGGTTTGAGTGATTTCAAGAGCTGTGGGAAACCATCCACTGAACAAACGTGTCAAAGTCCTAAATGGGTAAGCTGTGGCTTTAAATTTGAAGTCTTAGTATTGATTTGGTGCCAAAAATAACCTGATTAATATTCTTTTCGTGTTTCACATATCTGAAATACCTATAATACTGAAAAATGTTAGTTGCTCTGAGAAAGTTAAACAAAGTAACATTAGAGCCACGACTTACACATTAGGCATATCATCATCCTTTTCATTGCTGTACGTCCATCTTTACATGAACAAAATATGTATGATGTAACCCTCCACTATGGCTCCCCAAGAAAAAGTCACCTTGCCTAAAATAAAAAAAACGCGAAATACATTATAACACTAAATTTTCCTTATTCATTCATATGACAGATTTCTCTTAACGGCTTCTTACTGGCAAAAAAAAAATTCATAATTATGATATGGAAGAATTTTTTGGGTAACGTCAGCAATGTCATTAAACTTCAGGATAACGAAATGGAAAAATAACACTGAAGCTGGTTATCTGCAATCAACAGGTAGTTTATATAATTATATCAGTGACGACTGACTAAAATTTGGACTAATAAGTTCCCAGCCACCAAATGAGGCGTTCATATATAAACAAGCTACGGGATCCTTAAGCATTAATCACGAAAATGTAACGATTCTCATATAGTCGAGCATTACCTTAGAACAAAGTGTCACCGATTACATGTCAATACAAGCTAGGATTATCCGAGTGATATTTCACTTACCTTGCAAAACGTCATATCTCTAGCCGATTGCCAAGTTACTTAAACAAATACTTCAAACGCGCACAATGTTTTGATAGTTTTTTTACAAGTTTAACATTTTCTAGGCCTTTCAAAGAGAATAAACTCTTTGTATATGGGGCGAATACCTCGCAATTTTTTCAAACTTTAGCAGCTTGTCAGCTTTATCAATAACACACTTCATCTAAAACGTAAACACGAAATATTGAATCGTTCGAATCAGTGATTTCTGTAAATGTAACAATATGATTTTTTTTAAGGTAATGCTGTAGATTATAATTTTGACTACTCTTCTAGATTAGAATCAGAATCATATAAAAAGATCTAAATATTTTGCCCTTATACTTAAATGCAATACGTTTTATCCTTAAATTTTAGGAAATGAGAAATCGATGCGAACAATTAAGCGCATGCGCAGCGGTATATAAATAACCTCGTCTGAAAATCGGTTGATAGAATTTTTTGTAAAGAAGCGACTACTGACACGCATACGTTAATCTATGATCTTATAAATATTTCATGTTATGTTAGCTCTTCAAGACCAACTGAAGATTATCTCAATTCTGACGAAAGTAACAAAACTTGCTGCCGGGTTATCAGTAATGCTATCCATCGTTTTGACCGTGAACTAGATGGCCATGAGAACCCGGCAGGTATCAAGAGAAACAAAAAATGAAAGATATAACTTAAAACACAAGAAAAGGGGTATTATCGAAAATTTCATCAGATAATTAAGCGTAGTATTTTACATGAAACAGACGCGAGTAAAAGGAAAGTAATGAGGTGCAGCAGAGAAATGAAAGCATGGGTTGAGAGTAAGTTTGAATCGGGAGGACCTGGAGTAAGAGAAGTGCTTTAGTTACCTAGGAAGGGACTTGGTAGCTGTGGGAGAGGGTGCATTAAGGTGTATGGTGTATGTGGAAGGAGATGTAAGGGTTGTTTTGGAAAAGATGGTTATATCTGCAGGTTTAACAGACCCGCTGGTAATGTATGGATGCGTCTTAGGTCCTCAATGCAGACGTGTTGAAAAATGAAATGCCTAAGGACAATAGAGTGTCAGGTGGATTGATCGTGTAGTGAATGACTAGTGTAAGAATGATGTGATAACAAGCACAGTACAACTGAGAGAGCCGACCAGGGTAAAGTGAAATGGTTCTGACGTGATGAAGAAATGCTGATTTAAGAACATGTACATGTCAGAAGTGGAAGAATCGTAGAAGGAGGATGGAATGAGAGAGCCTCTGGTTGTAGAAACTTGATCATTCAGGAGGGAAAGAGGTGTATATAGGAGAATGAACTTAGTCGATGTGATATGTTGAAGGCGACGTGCTGACAGTGGGTTGAACTGGGAAATATACCACATGGATCCAATTCATTTTATCAGATGAAATGACGCTCTTCACCCTTCCGAATGTTAAGGCCCTGATACCTCAAAGGCCCTTTTACTCCATTCTTCTTTCTCCTGCTTGGCCTCACACTCCCCCTTTTCCTCTTCACTTCTGACACGTACATTTCAATTAGTCTCTTTGCTCATCCCCTCCAGATATACAAACCATTTCTGCAAGCCCTAGTCACTCTGCACTTTATGCTACATTTCTCTTATACTGCAATTCCTCACATGATCAACACGCCTCACACCACATATTGTCCACACCTCGCTTTTAGTCTCAGAATTAATCATTACATTTTGAACACTTTATCTATGGAAAAAAAAAATTCAGTGTAACGGATACGGCTCAAAAATGCCACAGGTAAGCAAATATGTACCCGATTATCAAGAAAGTGACAATAACTTCAGTGCATCAGTGACAACCTATGATTCATTTAACAAAACTCCTGATAAGGTTACATATAAATCAACAAATATCGGCTATATCTTTATTCTTTTTCATATATATAGCTGCATGAAATTATTTTCAATATGTCAGCTGTGGTGGCAATTTAAAAACAAGTAGCAAGATATAAAGCTAAATTTCATGAACATTTCTTAAAATATCCTCCACATACACTTGAGGGTCATTTTTGTTTAATGATACATTATCAGGTAACGGTGCTTCTTGATAAATGGCAATATATGTTACCACCATCTCATTCAACTTCCTGACATTCTGTTTACCAGTTTTCATGAAAACGGCACTGCAGGGCATGGAAAAAGATGCTGAAGATTATCAATTATTTCAGCATTCATGAATGACCAAATCAAGTTCAGAAAGTATAATCATATTCAATTTTGTGGGTGCCATTGCTCTGTTGTGGAAATTTGTTTAATGGCAACCAATCAGCGCAGTGAAATGTCATTCATGGAAATTTGTTCAATGGCAACCAATCAGCGCAGTGAAATGTCATTCACACAACCCAACTACAGGGTGATTCCCTGTAATAAAAAGAAGTGTGAACTTTTATAAATATAACCTTAGGAAAATTCATGACATAACTACACGGTTGAGTGAACACTGTCAATAGTAAGACTTTTATGGTATTTGATAGCTGATTTATGAGGCCGAAAATATATTCCATTTTTCATGTACTCATTTAATAAATAATGAATCGTATATGGGGTGTACGTTTTCAGTGTTTATTCATCTTCTATCCAATAGGTAAAATGCACATATTCACGACTGTTACTTTAGGTATTTACTGTTCAACACCAACTGACCAAATATTTGGATCCTGATCTAAAAACAATACCAGCATATGTTCGTTAAGACAGTTAGCCAAACAGAGGTACGTTATCATGGTGTACATGTGCTGATCTTAATATAATACCAGCATGATATGGTCATCCTAAGGCAATAACATCGAAACATGTGCATGTCAGTACCAGTTACATGTCTTTATGAGACAATGATCAAGTAGAGAATGTTTTGGCTTTTAAGATAATTTTAGGTTATGCGCCTGCAATGCCACCTTCCCCTTGTAGTTTGCACTATATTATTGCCACCATAATACCTCAACTAAAAGTCTGAGAATGAACTACTTATTAATTACAGTGTATCTAATTCTACCTTATACAATCAAAGTGAATTGCTATGGATAAAAAATAGAATCACCAAACAACAGCATATTTTCACAAAATCAAATGAAATGTAAAGAAACCTTAAAAGAATGATCTTGATATTCTTTAAATGCTTTTTTTAATGTAAGTGAATATACAAAATCATGTTTATCTTTACACTTTGCTGATTCATTTTACATCATATTCGTAATGCTGTTTGGTACATGTTTACCTTAAGCCAAATATCCAAAACACATGAATATTTCTGAACTACAAAAATTATCAACCAAGACAATAATTATCTTTATAGTTATGATTTTCTTAAATCTCTTTTCTTTGGTTTCACATTCTATATTACATGCATGAAGCCTCATAACTTTTTACATCCACATCATTTGATTTCATGCAATGATTGCAAGACATGCAAGTCTCTCCAACACTTGGTTACTTCATAGTCTAGAATGAAATAACACCTAATCCAACTGAAGTTTATAGTATCAGATTATTATTTCATGAGACTTGCTATGGGGGACTGGCAGAGCCGACGAGGTCAAGTTGGAGGATCATGTTCCTATATTTACACAAAAGTGATCTCTTGTTACAGTCTGAAAATAGATTTACAGCTAATTTCAAATACACATATAAAAAACTTTTCCCTATTCTAGCTGTCCTTCAAAACTCAAGTTTCCACAAGTACTACTTTACTGTAAGAAAAATCGCCCATCTTTAAGAAGGTAACGAGGCTTTCAAGCTATGCATGAATCACTGACTAGTCTTACACAAGGGTATAAATCAACAGCAGTGAAAACTGACTCATAGAGATTATTTCAGTCTGTTCTTACTTAAGCTACTATTTGGGTTGTGTCTGCTTCCCTGTCGTTTAATCATTATCACCGTTCCGACCACTATTTTGCCTTGTGCCTTCTTGAAACAATAACATTCAACTACTGTTCTATCCCACAGCCCTCTTCCAATCTTCCTAAAGTTAAGCGTCAAAACTCACTGCCTCCATTTTCTTTTAAGAGAACACCAGTGTATTTTCAATAACGTCTCTAAAAGTCTGCTGTGACGAAATTTCCCTCATGAAACCTTTCTGTTTATTACAGCATAGCCTCTTCATTCCACAAGAACGTCTTCGGAGCGTCTTATTCTAGTCACAACACCAAGATCCTGTCCACTTTTATAACATAGTTTTCTGGTTCTTCTATCCTAGTCAATAAATGGAGTCCTGACTTGTTTTACCCTACACGATCTCTTGGTTAACAAGTTTAACCAACACCGCCTCCTGGTGGTCATTTCGTAAATGTTCTCGTTCTACATAACATGGTCGTCTTACGCATAGCTCTCTGGTTTCTAGTATGTCTTCCTGGTGATTACATCCTAATTACATGGACTCCCTAATTTTTCTGATCGTTTTTACTGTTTGCTGGTCTTCCTATTCATTCCATAACAATGCTTCTTGATTATTCTGTCCTTCCCAGTAATTCGATCTGTGTTACAAGACCGTCACTCAGTTCTGACGATTATAAGTAATCTTTCGAGATCCACCTAACCTTACAATGGGAACTCCCGCTCCCCCTGTCCTGGATGAAACATAAGCTGCCCTGGCCACCCTATTCTTGTAATATGGCTTACAGCTCCTATTCTTATTACATAATAGCCTTCTGTTAGTTCAATCCTTTCTACATGGCAAAATGCTTTTCCTCTCTTCTGTCAAGACTTCCTCGTCCTCCTGTTCTTATTCAAACACTATTATCCTATTACTTCCTTTCACTCGTACGCTCATTACAACAAGGCTTTCTCGTTGTTGTATTCGTTAAATAATGTCTTTCCCGGTCGCCCTACCGTCACAACATAAACTCCTAGTCTGTTTGTCCTGATTACGACAAGCTCTCTCCTAGTCACTCCATCTTTATGACATGGCTTTCTAGCCCTGTTCCCTTGTTAAAGTATAGTTCTCTGGTCTTCTGATCATTGTTAAAACAGTTTTCTGGGCTACTTCTAGGTTACAACATAACTTTCAGGTCCGCCATATCTTATGCACAACTTGATACAATATGGCCTCTAGACCTTCCTAGTTTTGTTACAGATAAGCTTCCAGCTTCCCCTATGCTTTATACATTACAGCCTACCGGCCTTTATTTGTTATAGATAAGCTTCCGGCTTCTTCTATGCTTTATACAATACAGCCTACTGGCCTTTCTTTATTTGTTACAACTTGACCTCCTGGCCTTTCTTTCTTCATCACAACAAACGGCCTCCTGATTCTGGCGTGAGTCTCCTCGTCAGGGCCACCGTGCAGGTTCTGTCGTCCTACAGCATGGCCTCCTCCGTCTCCTCGGTGAAGGTTGGGGTGGTGACCGAGTCCCTGCCGTTGGCGTAGCTGGCTCCACCCTCGCCTCTCTTCATGCTGTCGCGAGAGTGGTTCGTCCTGCGCAGCATTCCCTGCACACAAGAACCGAGTTACTCTCAAACAAAATATACAGAGTTTTAATCTCAGGCAAACTTGGGGTGAAAAAAAGAAAAAAAAAATAGAGTACTTCTTTAAGCTCAAGAGTTCAAAGCATCCACGTGTACGGCTGAGAAAATTGGCATAGAAAAAAAAAATCTGGGGAAAATTGGGTTTATGAAAGGGACTTTTCAGATGATGGACCACACGAGGAGCTGCCAAAATAAAAATACAGCCTGGCAGATGTTGGGAGGAGCCACTGATCACTTCTGATGTTGAAAATACCGAAGTGGAAAACTACTAAGAAAATTAACATGATAAGCAATCAACAAAACTGCAAAGTTTACATCTGTCGTTTCAAAAAAAAAAAAAAAAAAAAAAAAAAAAAAAAAAAAAAAAACTAATTAGTAAGCAGTAATCAATGGCGACGCGTGCAGTCATGAAGACAAGGGGTAGCACGCAAAGTTGTGAAGAAAAGAAGTGGTACGAGAGGCCAGGAGAAGAAAGGGTGAAGTGTGAGGCCATGAGGATTGGAAGCGGCGTGCAAGGTGATGCAGCCATCAGATGACAAGCGAGGTGGCGTTCTCTGATTTCCCCGGACATTGTGCCAATTACAGTGACCGGGACGCCTGTTCTGCCACCACTGCTGACAAAGGCATCAATAGCTACGAATACGGGCATTACAATCCTCTGTAACAAGTGAAACAAACAAGCTTTAATAAAACAATCAGTAAAAAATGACACTTTCCTGGAAGTGGTTGTAAACTTAACTTTATGATATATATACGCATATCTACGAACGGTAAAGAAAAAGTATGCACAAGTGTAAACAAACAAACACAGACTGCACAATGAGCACGTGAAAGAAAGGAAAGCCAAAAAGTCTCATATCTAAAACACATATATATAATCGTCCTGGCCATAGTTCCCACATGCGGTGTCATAAAACCCGTTTGTGGCACAGGGAACGAAAACATCAATACAATGAAGCTACAGACACACACAATCGTTAAATGCAAAAAGTGAACATAATCACCAAAACATAAAAATAACGTAAAACAAAAACAATGACGTCAAATGTAATAACGAAAGTCCGCAAAAAAACAAAACGTTTCGTGCAAAAAAGACCACTGAAGGTTGTGCTGAGTGAAAAAAAAAAATCTTCGCATGAACTCAGGGGAAAAATTAGCACACACACAAAAAAAAAAGCCTCTAAGACTAGTGCTAGAGACACCCACTTTAGCCTAACGACGCCAACGCCAGCACTGCCACACACGTGCCCCTCTTAACACACGCTTGGCTGCCCTCACTCTCTCTCCCGACATCGCATCTCCAAACGCAATTACCTCTGCCATTAGCAGATGGGACGGTAAACCCAGCGAGAAGAGCAGCAGCTAACTAAGCATCAGAGCAGCACTTGGTTGTGTTAGGAGGGCCCCGTTGGGTGGCGGAGCAGCTAGTGCGTTCCCAGCAGGGTGTGTCCCCCCTCCCCCCAAAGCTATGAGCCGACACGGGCAGCAGCAAAACACGTCAGACCTGGGAATCGTTTGTACTGTCCTCGGCGGGCTCCTCCTCCTCATGCGTCTCTTTGACTCGTTCCTCTTGCTCTTCCGTCGACGGGATCTATAAAGTACACTATGGCTAATTATTCATCATCCGTGGCAACGTCAGGGCCACCAATATAAAGTATTACCACAAGCAATTATGTACGTTACATGACACACACGAAAGCACGGACCGAGGGGGAGCAAATCTTCCAGTAGGAGCCAGGAAATGAGGGATTCAAGAGAGAGAGAGAGCAAGTGACAGTACCTCTTGGTAACCAGGCTGAACCTGCTGGCTATTGTCGGTGTCCGGCTGGAGGGTGACCACACCCTCGCCTTCACGTTCCTTGCTCTACAAGTCAGATTTAAGTCACGTGATATGCTTTTAAATATATTTCCACAGATTTAGCTCTGTTATTCGTATGTCTCAGTGCGTGTTTGAGGTGGTCCGTGGAGCCATGGGGACAGATAATGGCGTGGTGATAGGAGAGGAAATGTGATGACCATGAGACGAAGAGAGAAGTTGGCTTGTGGAATCAGTGTGACGGGGAGGTACATGTGAAGTTACCAGGCCATGAGAGTGCATGAGAGGTCCTTAGGAAATGTGGGTACATAAAATGGTGTACGAGTTCCTGAAGAAGGAAAGTAGTGTGTGTGGTGTCATTTAAGTGTGGTATTTGAACTTCGTTTACTGCTTGTATTCGATATCACAGTTCACTCTTTCTCAATAATATCCAATAAAGTAATTAAGAATATTGTAATGAGTTACAACCACAATAATTCATCAGCAACTAAAATCATAATACTGACGTATAATCCCTGCTAACAAATAGAACAAAGAGCACTCTTAAATTGAACACATTCAAAGCCACAGTCTATAACAGGACTGGAGACAAGTTTTATTCCTAACTTCACCTTCGGTTAGTGTACTGTATATGGTGACATCTAAAGCACTACTCAACAAAATTAATACATCGTTATAAGCAGACCTCAAAAAAATGTTGAAAGAACCATTGCAATAAAATCTTGTGTGTGAAGGCTCCTTTGCGCGGTATAATAAAACCCACTGTCGCAAAAGGAAATGCATACTAACATTATTATTGTGACTACTGTGACATCTAACAATAATATGTCGTCCACATAATTCTTACGGGAAATGATTTAACTAAAAGCGGTACAAAAGCCTAGGAAAATAAGAAGTACCTAGAACCAATCTTACACTCTTGACGCCAAAGTTTAATTTGAGACTTGGAGAGAAATTTCCTTCCTGGGTATAAGTCTAGCTTCACTTATCCTTTCTTATGTACCTTTCGTATTCTTAGCGTTGTCACAGTACACACAATTATGGGGAAATCTGAACAGCAGTTCTAGCATTGGCAGAAGCCATGGAACAAATAGCTAAAAGAGATTAGATTCACAGTGCAGTGAGTAAAAAGACAAGCTTGTCAGGCCCTCCTCGCTCGATCTAATAAAAGCCTTCGGTACAGCGCCGACAACATTAAATCTACGAAGCCATTGTGACGTAAGTAATCACGAGATAAAATGAATGGTGATGAACAAGATTATTGGAGAACAGAATATAGTTTGCGGCAAAACCACACACTCTCAGCTGCAGACTCCAACAGTAGAAGAAAAAACATGCCTGAGTAAATGAGACGACAAGCTTAAGCCTCTAGCCTAGCCGGAACCACCACACCACCGCCTCACGGACCCCCACACAGCATCTGCCCGGACGCTAAGACTCTCCACATCAGAACCCGCACACAGGCACCTCTGGTACGGGAGTGCCACAACGGACTTTGTGTCGACAAGTGCACACATCGGGAAACATCCGACTGTTGCCTGGAGGGTCACGCCGGGTGTTGATAAGCGGGAGTGCGTTGCCGCAAGCGTATGGCTCTAAAAAGACCTATCTCAGCAGCAGCAGCAGCAGCACAGCACCAGCGGCCTCACACCTGCAAATCTGAAGAACTCTCCTCTGCTGGCTTTGCAATCTCTGGACGCGTCTCTCTGATTCGCTCTTGCATCTCTTCCAGCGGCCAGATCTACAAGTACATTATGGCTACTTTGAGAATCATACGACACAGCCTTTTGGTTCCTGTAAGAATCCACGAACAGTTATACTCAGCGAATGGCACAGCACAACACGACACAGTTAACAATCATGTTCGAGACCAGGAGTGAGTGGAAGCTTGCCTCAAAGGACAGAAGCCAGTGTTACCAACCTGGACCTCCTGGTCTTCTTCAGGAGCGGCTTGGAGATTGTTGCCACCCCCTCCCGCACGCTCTTCATCCTACAAGTCACCACAAGTGCTAAATACTCTCATCTCCGAATCACCTCAGGTAAACTGGAAACTTACTAAATCATTTAAGAAAGTTTTTGCATACCTTAACAGATCAAGTGTATAACATAATTTCATCAAACAACTCAGTATATTCAAAAATCATATGTGTGAGGTTAGGAGGACTGAAAATGTCTCATGAGGTCATTAAGAAAAAAAAAATCATGTCTAACAGATCAGAACCTCAAGACGTTTAAAGTAACATAAGAAGTGGGCACAGATTTCGGATTTGGTTTTAAATCCGAATTGGCTGTCGTTTGGCAAAAATAATATCTGAATATCTCTCATATCAACAACACAAATGAAAAGAAAAAGCCGACCAGAGCATGTTAGTTGGGAGTTCATGGGAGTTTTTCCCATAAGGCGTAACTCCTACGCATAGTAAGCATAAAATGTAGTCTAAATGAAAAGCCATGACAAATGAATTAAGTCCTACTTAACAGAACTCTCAGTGCTTTTGTTACACTATGATCATGTGTTACGCAAGAAACATATAAAAGTTAAGCAACAGAAACGCACCTAAAAGGCAACAGAAACGTTCCCAAAAGATGGAAAAAAAAAATAATGCAGTCTGCAGCAAGACCGTACAACTATCGCCGGAGATTCCATTTACAGAGAAAAAAAAATCATCCGAACTTAGAAGGCAATTAGCATAAGCCTCTAATACCAGCTAGACCCAACCCAGCCTGAAGGCGACCGCATCAAAACACTGCCATGTGTGCCCCTCCCAACCTCTCTCCCAGACGCATTTTGACATTTACTGTCGGTTCTCAAACCTTAGTCTAGAACGCGAATAGGAACAGCGCGCTCAGGAGGGGCACCAAGTTGCGCACCAGAGCAGCACCTGACTATGTTTTGAGGCCCCCAACTGGGTGTGTCATTTCCTGGAGACTGTTTCGTCTGACCCACACCCCACCCCAAAGTGTGATCCTGGCGCATGTCTCTAAAGACGTACATAAGCGGCAGCGACAGTAGCAGCATCAGACCTGGAAACTGCGTGAACTCTCCTTAGGAGGCGCTGCAGGCAGCCCCTTCATTTGACCCTGCAGCTCTATCGGCGGCCACACCTGCTCCTGCAGCTCTGCCGGTGGCCACACCTACAAGTACACAGTGGTCATCCGTTACCATCTATATGGGAGCCTCAGGCTCCTCCATGAATACCCCCCATAACCCAAGGAGGAAAGCAAATACGACATCAAAACATGAACCAAAGGCAGACGTCTTTCAAATCCGATCAGTAATGAGTGAACACTACCGCAAGGGCAAACGAAAAACTCATTACCAACCTGAATCAGCTCGCCCTCGTTATGGCTTGGCTGGGATGTGTAGCCACCTGCACCCCGATGGTCTGCAAGCTATAATTTCAACACAGGTGTCAGGGCAATTACAATATCTTACATACTGGTTGACATCGCTCCTATAGATATTAGTCTCAGGTTCTTGATATAAAAGAAACTCAATTTAAGATGATGAATTGAGTAACGGCAAAAGGTTTTTTGGTTAAGGATAAAAGGAGGTGTTGTACGGAGTAATAGGAAGGGGAAAAAAGTGTGGTAAAGTTATGGGAGGCGGAATTTACAGCCCTGAGAACAGCTTAGATAGGGTGTGAAAGACTAGGGGGTAAAGGTGCTGAGTCAGGTTATGAGGATAGGATGCTGTGTGTCAGGCCACAAGGACAAAAGACGGCCTGTGAGGTTATGAGGACAGAGATGGCGTGTACCGTGAGGTGGAGAGGGATGGGCTGCGCACTCAAGAGGACAGGGATTACGTGTGAGGCTATGAGGACAAAGGTCAAGAAAAGGGATGGCGTGTGAGGTCATGAGGATTGATGGTATGTTAAAGGTATGGTATCAGGTGATGTGAGGCTCACAAATCAAGTAATGCTAACGCTATCAGTTATGATAAAATTGTAACTGGTAAGAAACCAAGATCAGTAAAGCTACATATTCTTCTGAACTGAATGTAAATTTTATACTTGATTTTAAACATGACTTACCGTCGCTCATTAAAAATCATCCTTAATGTTGACTAAAAGTTAGTGCACAAAAGTTGCTGGAAAAGCTCACGCCAACACAAGCTGAAGCAAAAGCGGTCGTGCTCGTGGAAAAAAAAAAAAAAAAAAAAAAAAAAAAAAAAAAAAAAGCCTAAAGACAATTCTATAACAAATCAATAAAGTTTTATTTGACAGAACTTTCATTCGCTTTGTGTGACGAAGCCTGTCTGTAACGAGGAACGTGTAACGCATTACAAAGCAAAGAAACTGAAAACAACCATAAAAATAAATGTGACATACTGCGCTGTATCTTGAACAGGGATCCCCTTCTATAGGGTTTCCTCGACGCTCAGGAATCAGGCCACGTTTACAGGACGGGACTAGGTCAAGAAGTATGGTAATGTATGTACGTCTTTATGGAGTGAGCACAGGACATCAATGTCTTCATTTAAGGAAGTTGCGCCTGGGTATGAGGGTATCTCATGCCCTAGTTCCCAAAGAAGGGCTCTTTGAACAAACATCGATCGCCGTGTAACCACAGCTATGCAACAACTGCGCAACAAAATTAAGATAATTTCAATATAATCTCTCTTCAGTAAGCTTTGACTTTCTGTTCTTTCAAGCAGCATTAGACCCCTCCGAACCACGCCACCCTTTAACCAACCGCCAATCCTAAACAAAAGCCTTAACGCCGCTTTATATTCTAATAATAAGAACATTAACTAAACATACACAATTCTTTGCAACAACACCAGACCTTTCCCGTCCATATCCATTCCATAACCTACCACCAACCACACATCAAAATTTACTCATGCTTCACATTTCAACAATGTATACTTTCAGAACCCTCCTCCCACTGCAAACGCAACGGTGATAAAACATATACACATGTTAATGACTCATCAGACACCAAACAACTGCGCTCCTAACCTAGTCTCAAATTCCACTTCACCATACCCACACCTAAATGAAACTACACTCCCCATGCATATACGAGTTACTTTTTTTTTTGTCTACGTTCTGGATACTAACTATCTCTCCATTACAAACACCAATTCATCCTATCACAAGACCTCTCATACCTAAGAAAAAACTTCCATAATGAACACACTTACTTTTCAGTTGTCCTGCACTACATTAGATTTACACAAAATATCAAACTTCTTAACATGTGGGCATGCCTGGTGGACGTGGCCAGCTTACTGAGTGTTGTATGAGCCCCACAGAGGGAGATCCTGAGGCAGATAATTAAACATACGTGGGTGTATCAAAAAAGGCAAACCCGAAGGCCTGCAGATGAAGACTCCTATTGAAATAACTGTGGCTTTGAGCACTGGAGTCAATCAGCAAAAGTCTCTAAAGCTTGGTAAGTGCATGACCCACTTAGGCCTGGCGACACTCACACCAAAATTACTGCCACAAGTGGCCTCTCAAACCCTCGCCTGGCTGCAATGACGCTTCCACGTCGGTTCTCACACTTAATTACCTCTAGTGTGAGAACGCGGAAATGTGCCCAGCATTAGCACCAACTGCGCATCAAAGCAGCACCTGGCTATGTTTTGAGGGCCCCAGTGGGTGTCAGTGAGTGGTGATCGGGTCGCCTGACCCAAGTGTGTGTGTGTGTGTGTGTGTGTGTGTGTGTGTGTGTGTGTGTGTGTGTGTGTCCCTTGTGTTAGGCTCTATGAACCTGCTACATAAGCTTCAGCAAAAACAGCAGTAACATCAGACCTGGAAATTGTAAGGAACTTCCTTAGGGGGCACGGAACGCAGCCCTTTCAACCTTTCTTGTAGCTCTTCCGGCTGCCAGACCTAAAAAAAAGTACACCGTGATCATCTATTACTATCTGGAACAACCTTAGGCCCCTGGAGTATTACCACAAGCAATGACGGAAAGCAGCAAAAAAAAGTATCGAAGCGCAATAACACATTTTCAAGTGAGATCAAAGACGAAGGACAACTGCCACAACAAGGGATACGAACCTGGGCCGGGGGAATCTCGATAGGGCTGGGCAGGTAAGCGTTGCCACCCGCACCCCGATGCCTTCTTTGCTATAATTCACAAGTGTTAGAATAATTAATAAATCCTTCAGTTTCATCTCATTAACCCTACAGGAGAGAAATCCCGACATTCTGATAAAGGAGGCACGATAATCTCAAGATAAAATATCAGGTAACGAGGTAAAAGGATGAGTGGTTAATGAAATGGGCCAATAATGTGGTGTTGTATTGGGTAATGGGATGGGAAGGGGTGTGTGATGTCGTGGGTATGGGAGTCGGAATGCGCACTCTGAGAACAGAACACTGGGTGTGAATGATTGGGAGAAGAGTTGCTGTGTGAGGTTATGAGGACAGGACGTTGTGTGTTAGGTCATTGGGACAGAAAACAGACTGTGAGGTCATGAGGAGAGAGATGGCGTATGAGGTTACAAGGACAAAGATGGCGCGTGAGGTAATGAGAACAGATGGTGTATAAGATCATAAGCCAAGAGGAGGCGTGAGAGGTGTGCTGTGCCAACAGTGATGAAAGAACCATTAACAACAGGATATGTGTCCCTTGGAAATATATATAAAACAGTAAAAGTAATTGATAATAATACCAGTAATAATAATAATAATATCAATAATAATGATATTGATAATGATGATAATAATAATAATAATGATAACAATAATGATGATAATAATAATGATGATGATGATGATAATACTAATAATAATACTAATAATAATAATCCCTGGGGATTGGGAATACTACTCCTGTATCTCCAGCTTGTTGTAAGTGACCAAACTATCTTGCCGTTTCCCGCCTAAGTAAGGCAGCTTTAAGAACAGACGACTAAGTCTTAAAGGAAAATTCCTCATTTGGATCCCTCCTTCTTTTTCCTTGGAAAGTAATAATAAAGAAGGGGAGGATTTCCAATACCCCTTCCTTACTCCTCTTAGTCGCCTTCTACAAAGAGTTGGAGATACGTGGGTATTATTCTTTCTTCCCTGTTCCAATAGATTTATCATACGGTAAAATGATAGCATATAGACAGAGATGCAGTTTCTAAAGACATGAACTTAACATAATGATAACAAGTAATAATACAGATGATCTAAATGGTGAGACTCTCAGATGCATATAACCATATTTTTCCTGGACTGGAGGCAAATTTTGATCATACTTGACTGCATAAGAATTCTGCATACAAATCGCTGAAAAGCTCACACCAACAAAAACAGAAGCCATGGTGCTCATGCCAGATACTAAATGCAGATGAAAGATCAAGCTCTTAACAAATCAATAAAAAATTCTGCTTGTCAGAACTTCCAGGTTCTGTGTACCAATGCCTGCTTGCAACAAAAGAGACGAAAACAAATTAAGAAGCCTTAGGAATAAAAGTAATCATAAAAAAAATCATCCTAAGTATATAAAATAAAATGTGGCAAGCGTTCTGACCAAAAGCCTTCAGCTGATATCTCCAAGTGGAAAACTGTCGTGTGAATACAGGAGACGTTCAACATAAGCTTCTAAAGTTGGGAATAGCAAGATCCACTGAAGTCTGGAGACGCTCACACCAAACCACCGCCATAAGGGCCCCTTCTTTAAGTCTTCGCTCTGCCGCACTGTGGCACTACCACATCATTTCTCAGTCAAAATCACAAGTACTTTTAGAATTAGAAACTTGAGTATTGTGCTTAGATGAAGCACCTAACTGCGCGGCAGAACAGCATCCGTTTTTATCTTAAGGGCCCCCGTTGGGTGAGTGGTGAGTCCGTCCCCTGACACGACTACATCCCTGGGGATGAGTCTCTAAGGTCCTACACGTGCAGCAGCGACAGCAAAACACCGTCAGACCTGAAAGTTGTGGGGATTTTTCTGAACGGGTTCTCCACGCGACCAGTTCATTTGCTGCTGCAGCTCTTCCAGTGGAGGGATCTAAAAAAAAGTACAACTTATATCCATTTCCAATCTTGACACCCTTTGGTTCTTATACAGAGTATCGCCACAGACAAATAATGCACACCAGGTATAGCATCAGAATATGGAACAAGAAAGGATATAAACACGTGAGACTAATAATGAACACTGTGGTAAGGATAAACCTGGTGGCTACCAACCTTAACCGTCCGGAGGGGGACATGGCTAGGCCTGGGTTTAGCTCCACCTGCACGCCCACGTCCCGCAGGCGGCTACAAGTTACCACAATTAACTCAACAAACAGCTAAATCCTGCAAGCTAATTGTCACACAAGTAACACAACAATTATTCCTACATCCTATACTCTTTTCAGACATCATCATGTCTGATTCTTTAATGCCACTGAAAAAATTACTCAGCACAGCTTCACATTAAATGTAATTTGATTCCCCTTTGTAAGGGAATTATGTGTACATATTAACTATTTACGATACATAAACACCATGACCTTTAGTGAATTTTCAGCATTTAGGCTCTTGAACCAAGAAAATGGTGAAGAACAATAACACATAACGTATATATGAAAAAGCTTATTGTAATGCAACAATACTCCATTACTTCTAATTTGGTAAATAAATTCCTGGAAACTGCAAGAAAAGAGCAATGTGGTTAATACTGCGTTTATTAAGGCAACTTCGATGCTTGAGTATAATGTTGGAATGATAATATGTAAATGATACTTTTCAGCGGATAGGAACGAAGCTGCACTTAAAGGCCAGCCACAGACACCCGACTGGCGAACAGCTGCCTCCATACACGTGATTACGTTGCTTGCTGGTATTAAACCCTAAAAAGGTTCACTAACTTCTCTCAAGGTAACTAGCCTTATATAATTGCTCATTCAGAGCTTACATCTGACATAAAGTTCACAAGGTTGCTAAAAGTGACTAGATATCCTTGTGGTAATTAGCTGCGACCCCAAGTCCTCTTTTGTTGTCATGCGCGTTCTCGGACCTAAATCTTTGTTACATGTGACTCAAAGTTGACGAGGCTGTCACATGGTAGTAATAATAATCGGAATGACAATGCCAACAGCAGTATCAATATAATACCTTATGAAATTCGCCGTATATTTCTTGTCTTACTATCCGGAAGATGAATAAGGAAAATTGCAAAATGTCCAAGACATAATTTACCAATGGTCAGAACAGAACTTTACTTAGGCATCACCATACAGTGCCACACACCTACAACCCTCTCACACGCTCCTTCATTCTTAATTTCCCTCTTTCCCTACCTCCCATCCCTCCAAAAATTCTCTCATCTCTAATTACGTTACTATATGTACATATTTTGTTTTCTTCAATATCACTCTCAACTTGCCACTGATACCCACAGCGCCAGAGCATGAGCCATGTGGACACACAACCACCGCATTAGCCAGGCGGACAATGACAACACCACTGCATCAGAGAAATGTGCAAGGATACTGCATTACCCCGTGAGCCAAACGGGTAGTGAGTGGGAAAGCAGAAGGCTACGTTATCAGACACACCTGGAAGTTGAAGGTTCCTTCGCTGTCTCCACCTGTTGCTGCCGACCGTTCCTCCATCTCCCGTATGGCCGAGCGATTGGTCTTACGAAGGTGCTTCCTGAAGTCGTGTGTCCCTTGGTCCTCCTCCTCCATGTTGTTGTCGCTAGGGAGGCATATTTAAGTTAAAAGCCATTCCTTCTTGCTTTTCAATAGTTCCAAAATGGAGAGAGAAAACGCCTAAGCAACTTTTTTTTAACAAAAAATACTAGATTTATGTAATCTTAGGCGAAGAATCATTCTCAACTTTTAAAGGAACAGTTAGATACTAAATTGTAAAATAAACACTGCTTTTTCCTCCAAGGAACTACAAACAAGAAATATTGAACTATAATATAAATACCAATGTTACTACCTTCCCCGCCCTACAACGACGGGGATATAGTACACTGCAGAATGAACATTACTCCCATCTCGTTCTCAAAAACACCAGCGGGCACACTCGACAACCAAAATAAAACATGCACCTTTGGTTTGACCTTAGTTCAATGTCTTCTGCCAACCAACACACGTCCATGAATCCTGATATATGCTTAAACCATCTTACGTCTTTCGGAGAAATTATTCAATAATTTTTGGCGTAGTTACATGAATCACAAGACGCTCGGCACTCGTTACATTGCCCGCACCGGTCATAAGGTTAGTTCAGTTGGGGCAAATTAATCACGGACAACACTTTCCTTTTATAAATAAGGTACTTACTTCACCATAAATAAAGCTTTATGCATGTTGTCAGTAACCTGTGACTGAAAAAAGGTAGGAAATTAAAGAACTGAGAAGCAAGAGTCTGATTTTGTAAATGTGTCCCTAACAGTACTATAAAGAGACCTGAGTGGCTCACCTGTAACCATTATGCTGTCGATCGCTCCAGGAGTTAACTACAACTGGCGGTTTGGGTGCGGCGTTCTTGAGGTAGCTGTTGCCACTATACTGGTTGTAGTTTGGGGCTTTGGGGGCGTTGTTCGACCCAGCGAACCTGTTATAGCTGTTGCCCGCAACTTTGTTGTACGAAGACCCTACGCCATAGTTGTTCTGACCATAGTTGTTCGAATTTTGACCTGTGGGGCACATGTATAGGGGTTATATGATCCATGCATCCGCAATGAATTTTACAGCCAGCCATTCACTCATTTAATTTACAACCTGACGGCACAACATAAAAAGTATTTTCCTCATAAAAGTTCACTTGGGCTAATGTTGTATGTTTCGTGATCATCTTCAAGAAATTATCAAAGGGCTACTATATTCGGCTGCGATTGTGTGTGGGGGAAGTACGTCTAAAGATTAATTCTACAATCCTTTAAAATACCTTTACGAAAACTGGCGCTTATATTACCGTGCGCTGCTAGGATTTACTCAAGCCCCTCACTCCTCTGTTTCTATTTCATATATCACCCTGCTTAAATCTATTTTAATCCCCTTAATCATGCGTCTCCCTGCGTAAATGTAGCTTGGCTTTGTCACTCATACGCTCGCCTGCATGGAATAATCCTAGCTCAGTTAACATATTATGCACGTACCCCTAACCAGGTTTATTATTTCCCACTCACCCTCTACCGAGATTTACCGTTGTCCCATCGATCATGTATCAACAATATACCCCCATTCCCTCGCTCGTATGTCAGCGTGAATCTACTGTTGTTCCCTCACATACATTTCCCAGGAAGGATTTATCACTGTACCCTCAGTGTCTCCATGTCTGTATATGTTCCTCACTCATACATACGTCTCTCCGCCTGGATCTAGTTTAGTACTTTTAGTAATGTGTTCCCCATCCTAGATTTGTTCTTGTCTTTTCACTTATATTTCTCATTGCTTGATCTATCATAAATTTCCTAGTTATATATATATATATATATATTATATATTATATATATATATATATATATCCGTTTGCCTGGATTAGCCTTGGCCCCCTTTCTCACTTCCAGCTTACCGGGATTCCTCCTAGCCCCATTTCCCAGTTGTCCTTACGCCAGAACACGTAACTGAAGCCATTATCTGTACGATCTGAAGCCTCTCAGCCTACTAACTCCCTTTACTCGTCTATTTCCCTGCCAGGACTTGTGCCCAGTCCTTTTATCTATACTTCTGCTTGGACTTTCTATAATCTCTACCCTATGTATAAACTCTATTTCCCCCAACACCTCACAACCAGATCACCTTGCAGCTGCGACTGACCTTGGTCGAACATGGCGGTTTTAGAGCGGACGTCCATGGGTGCAGCGCCAAAGTCCCTCTTATTACCAGGGCCACCTATGTTCTTGTCGTCCTCCAGACCCATGTTGGCGGCGCGAGAGGCAGCTGCACGGGATTTGAAGGGCGCTTCCCAGTCGTCGTCCGTCTGTCGACCCTTTCTGCAATACCAGCAGAAGTCAACTCAAGCCGTAAGAGAATTCATTAAGGCTCGCCATACAAGTTAATTAAGTCAACTCAAGCCGTAAGAGAATTCACTAAGGCTCGCCATACAAGTTAATTATATGGTGGTTAGGTTCAATTCATGTTTCTAGTGTGAGTGGGTCCTTCCTTTCAACAAAGGAAAAGGTGTGCGAACTATAGGTAAAAGCAAACGGGCCTAGAATTACTGTTATGCTGTAACTTGCAATCTAAAATTGTGTTGTGCAATAGGGTTCAAAGCCGAGTTCATTTGGCCATTTCTTTGTCTGTTCATGGCGCTTCCTCGCTGATGTGGGAAAAAAGAAATACTTATAATAGAAAATAAGAATCTGAATCTGCAATATAGTATATGGAAGTCTGATGGCAATTGAAAATGGGTAGAATCTTGCCTATAATATTAGCTGTAAAAGAAGAGCTTGAGAGGATGGTGAGATTGCGCGAAATGTGGGGATCAGGAAATATAGAAGTATCGTACGATTGAGAAGGAATCTTATCGATGCAAAGGGGAAAAAGTGTATTAAGCAGACACAACAGAGAATGATCAAGTAGACGGCTGAGGAGAGCAGTAATCATAATGCAAATAGAATTAAAGAATACAAAACAACTTTACTCTTTATCAGTAAACTTATCAATGTCCTTTATCCTTAAACTTTAGTATCATATTTCTCGTCTGATTATCTCGAAGCAAACCAGGCTGGACATGGTAAAAGCTGGTGGGAAATAAATGGTGGCAGGAGGAAGTGAGGTACTCCAAGTTATGGTGGAAGGTGAGGGTCATTCCTTAGCCTGTCCAAACAAGGATGATATATTTACGGGACTCTTAAGAGATGTACGTAAAGAAGACACTGATGAGAGGTGCGTGAGCAAACATCATAGACAGACGAATGTATAGCAAAACGGGAAGACCTTAGTGAACTAACTTAGCCCTGCTGGGGTCACAGAGGAAGGTGGTGTCGAAGTAGGCGTTGAGCATGTGGTCGAGGGCGAGCTTAGGCTGTGCTATCTTCTCCCTCACCAGCATCGTCTTGTGGGCACCCGGTGCCTCGTTGCGGACAGTAGCCAGATCCAACCGGTTATTCAGCCGCTGAAGCTTGGCCTGCATTTCCTGCCCATACAAATGTACCTGCAAAAGTCAACAAAGATGGCTTAACAAAACTGTATTGGGAAAAATTAAAGATACTCAGTCTTCTGACCCTGCAATAATCAACAAAATGTACAAAATTCAAGAACTCCCATTCAGTAACTATATACATATATTCAATATTCTGGCCCTATACCGCCAGGAGGTCGCTATAAGAAACAAACATATTCGCTCAGAATAAGGGGAAGTCTTCAGAGCTGATTGCTAATAATACTATTTCTATTCCCAAACATTAAGTATCCTGTTCTTCACCATCGGTGGTAGTCTAGCTTCCAGCTGCCTCGTACTTGCTGACCACTACCGGCTCCAGAATCATGTTCTCTTGAACCTGAAACAAGTAGGAGGGGCGTTCCCACTTCCCTAAATAGGGAAAACACGTTCTCATCTACCAAGAGAAATGGGCAACATCATCTTACCTGCTGGGAGAAGTAGACGAGGTGTTGTTGCTTGTCTGCGCGGTATATCTGGAGCTGCTGGAACATAGTTCGCATCTTCCACTTCCTAAAGTAATACTGGACATAACGCGCTGCCTCCGCTTCTACCGTCTCTGGCAGGGGAAAACAGTAACTGTCAGGTGGGCTGTGCAAAAGTCACACGAAATTTCTACTTGGGGCAACTCACAATGAACTGTATATATACATCTCAAATTACATTAATGGCTAACACCTGATGAGCATTACTGCCTTAAAAGCTATGGACAGTAACTTCAGACAATTATCTCTGGAACATGCAAAATCTGTTGAATGTGTACATGTAGTACTATCTCTCCAAAATGAAAATATGGATAAAATAATATACTTTCTAAGATGCAATGAGGATGAGGAATGCTATAAAATAAATACCTGTGAATGATTACGAAGGTAGAAGAAACCTGACAGTGGGGCAGACGGTGGCTCGGCCAGTGTGTACACCACTCACAAATGCACACATCATATCATGACTAACATCAACACAACTACTCCTCCGTCTTCGGAGATACATACATCTGGGGGTATGCTATAAAGCAGCTCGTTTATCATAAGCAACTAAATAAAACTGTAATGCAATAAATCAAACAGGAATTAGTTCACAGTGTAAGCAAACATTACCCAATGCAGTCATTCTTGACCACACTTCAGAAATAAAAAGCACGTAAATCATAGTTGGTAAAGTACGAACTACAACTTAGTTTACAACATAATAAGGAAGTCTGAAAACCAAGGTAGAAGGTACTGCTGCTAACACGGATCAAGCCAGCAATTCCCTTTACACAGATACTAAGTTCTATCGGGTGGAGGTGCCACTACACACACACTATAGCTACACTGGCACTAACTTATCATCCAGAAGGCACTAGTCGTACTACTACCACCAACACCACCACACCGTCACATACCATCCGTCAACTGCCTCGACACACATCACCAATCACCACACCGGCGTCACAGCCCACCAACTGGCATGATTCACACTACCAACGCAGAAGTAACATATTTCCAACCCGATGACAAAACATATATCACCACTACAGTGGCGCCAGCCGCTCTCTACGTAGCACAACACACTCTATTACACTTCCATCACTTCCTACTGGCTTGCATTAAAAGCACCATCGTTACAGTAGGCAAAACTAAATGGCATAACCTGCCCATCATTCTGCATGAACACACACACACACACACCACCCCCACACACTCCTCAACCTGCTTGACAAGTGGAACAACACACCTAACACTACTGACACCACCTGCCCCTTGACAGCACTCTTTACAACACCACAATGCCAAACAAATGCCCCCACCCCACCGTCAGTCAGCTGGCTCTCCACAAACTACAAACATAGTCAACCTTCTGACCCAACTGACACAATACGTCTCTACCACAACAGCCACCCTCCTGCCCACCGGCTGGCACCAAATCCGTCACCATACCAGCATGATGGTACCCACCAGGCCAGCCAGCCAGCCGCTCCAACCACTCACTCTCCAGGTCAGTGTACTTACGTTCACCGAATCTCTCGCGCTGCTTTATTTTGTTGGCGACCTCCGGGTTCTCCTGGCGTGCCTTATAGCCTCGGAAGTCTGGGGACGAGGGTGGTATAGTGCTACTAGTAAGCGATACACAGCTTAGTTCTCAGGCGGTCTAGCCACCTCGCCTGCCTCCCTGCATTTTGTGAGCGAACACATCACTTAAACAAACACTCTAACAACAACCTCAAATCTGATGTCGTTGTTTCTTGAATTTTAAGACTGAAATGCAGTAGCTGGCAATATATATATATATATATATATACATATATATATATAAATTTTTGCGTGAAGCAGGCAGGGTGGGACAGCCGCACCTGACAGAACCGAAATTTCTGGTTTGGAAGGAGGATGTGAGCAGAGAGAACTGTAAAATATGGATCTTTTCAGAAAAAAAAAAATGGAAAAGTCTTGTTGACAAAAATATATATGCTCATGACCAAAAATAATTACAAAAAGAAAAAAAATCTAGCGCAAAAACTGATGAATCTAATTGCGCAATGCTCAAAAAATAATGATGAAAATGTCAGCATTATCATTGCAAAAAAAAAAATATAAAATATAAGAAAACTTAACAAAACGTGGGGGGCAGACAGCTGTGCAATATGGCCCACAACAAAATCCTAAGGAAGCAACGTACTGCTCTGTATCTTTGTGGCGGCTTCATCTTTGGTCATCTCCCGAGTTGGTCCTTTGGGTTTACTTTCTAGCGCAAAAACAAAAGAAACCAAGTTAGAAACTGTGACTACAAGCCAAAAAAAATAATATATCAAGTGTTAGCATTCGCCTTACCACTGCCGACAGATACCACAAGCACTCACCGCCGTCTCACGATGGAGATTTACACTATATGCTACGCTACAGTCTCAAGCTAGTTTTGCTAGTCTTCGTCTACAGTTCCAACTAGCATAATTACTCTACAAAATCATACACAAACTACCATTTAGAGCCACAGTCAACAACGCAAATTTTTCTAATACGTTAGGGTAGTTATGAGACGAAGAGAATCAGGTTAGTGTTGGCTATTATATACACCACGTGCCCACGGTTTCCTCAACAGAAAAGCTAACCAATGCCACTCGTGCACTCCAGCCGCCCTACGCGCGCAAGAAGTTTGTGTTGCATGTCAAGGACTTGCTTCAGGGCGGTTCTCAGGTCGGCTTCGCTGGCTTCCGCATCGTTGGCCAGCAGACCCATGTTGCTGAGGGCTTTTCGGAGCAAGGTGCAGCTGCTGCTCCTGTCGGGGCTAACGTCGCCCTGTGTAAATGAGTCGTAGCAGTCACAATCTTCGCCCTTGCAAGACACTGAATCGTCACTGTAGCTACTACACCCAGTTCTCGTCACCGGCTCTGAGGCTTTGCCGTAGCCAGAGTCTTCTCCTGTGCTTGGCATGTACTCTGCTTTCCCGGAAGCGCTTTCTCTACGCCTAGGAGGAGGTGACATCTTCCCGTAATCACCTCCCGGAGTGCTATAATAAGCCAGATCTCCTGTTTCAGGTTTCAGGCTCCATCTATCTTCATGGAGCGTAGCTTCCTCTGTAAGTGGGTGCAACGTAACGTTCTTCTCTGACGTACAGTCATTTGTCTCGATGTCTTTTACGTCGAGGGACACTAGGGATTCTTCAGTATCGGTCCTGACCATGCGAAAGTAGCGTCCGTAGCGCAGTGGACGACGGGTCGTCAGTTCCCCTGCGTCCGACTCCTCCACTTCCACCTCCAGGATTGAGTCACCGTCTTCCATGTTGTGTCGCCAAACACAGTCTGTTCTCTCGACCTTTTTCGGCAAGACTTTTACGTGTATGGTTGGGAATCCACCTGGCACGCAAGTGCGGACCAGTCTCAACCGGCCAGAGTGAGCCGAGTTCAGGTGGTGGAAGAATCCTCCTGGGTAGCCTAGTCGCAACTGACCATGAGGCCCACCGCCAACTGCCCACGATGTGAAGCCCCACTTAGGAAGACCCTCATGAGGCAATAAATTATAACCCATTATCCCCTGACAAGTGAAATCTGGTGCGATATAAGGCACAAATTATATTACAAGTAGGTCAAGTATTCATATTGACTATACTTTTTTTTTTTTTATCCCAGATAAGAAATAAATCATTTTCTTGATTTCAAAAATGCTGTCACCGTTACATATGTGTACTGACCTAGTAACTCGTTCCCAAGGGAATATCTGCTTAATTTTTGACTTTCAGTTTGACATCGAAAGGGAGTATAGTCTCGTCGAGGAACTTCGCTAACCAGGGAAGTCAATCAATTCCTTGCTACTGGAAGTAGCGCAACCTTGAAGACGCAATAGCCCCTTCGTTGATAGAGGTCCTTGTGTTATACAATAATACTGATGACGTGGCGCTGGTAACGGATTCGAGTGAGGATCTTCTATATGGGTTTCTGAGTTTGGAAACGTGTGGAACGAGAGAGCTGAGAGCACATGTGAATAACAGCCGAGGGTATCAGGTTTAGCAGACGGGTGTAAGTTTGAATGAAGAGAACATACAGGAAGTGAAGCATTTCAGATACCTGGCAGTGAACTTGGGAGCAAATGGTTTATATATATATATATATATATATATATACACACACGTGTATCGGATGTGGAGGGAACAAAAAAATGGGGGAAACCAGGGAGAAGGTGGAAACATTGAGCGGCGTGAACATGCTGGTGTGAGGCGCGCACAGGTTAGAGCGAAATGGAGCAATAATGATATACAGGGGGAGACGAGCTGTCCATGGCTTAACTAAGACATATGAAGTTGTCTGTAGCGCCTGGTTGTGGATATGGGGCAGGGCCTCTGAGAGGTGGGTGCAGAGGGGTATATCGTGCCCGGGCCCGGGAATTTCCTGCGATCTCCAGAAAATGCAAAGAATCAACAGAGCGCTCCATCCCACCCGTCTCTCATCTTCCATATCCCTTTTTGGCCTTACAGCTCCCGGCATAAAACCGTAGTGGATAAAAACAGGATGACTAATGGAGAAGGGAGGGAAGGGAGCCCGAAAGGAACTTTGTAACCTCTAATGAAGTTCCTCTCAGGGGCCCTGATAGGGGGGGCTCTGGTTTCGGTGCATTATACACGACAGGTAGAGGGTAGGGGGTGGGATATGAGCTTTGGACATATCTTCATTTGTTCCCTTTTGTAAAGAGGGATCCAGGCCCTAACCCAACGTGCTAGTAAGAGGCAGGGACGCCCATACCGCTTTAGGTGAAACGCACTACCATTCTGCTGACACGGTGAAGTAAAAAAAAAAACAAAAAAAACTCATGGACAAAATAAACAGCTACACACCCTCTCTCGGCGTTCCATCGATTTTCGTTTAACAAAGTATATATATATTGCATAATCTATATCAGCGGACTACCTGACACATCAGAACTGAGGCAACCAACAAAGTGACTGTCATAGTTGGCTTCATCAACAGTCACACGCGATGTGTGGAGCCAACACAGTAACATACAAAGACCAGGTGGGGGTTCCGATACATAAACAGATAGCCAGTTGGGGGTTCCGAAAGATACGAGAGAGACCAAAGTGGGGTTCCAATAGATAAGAAGATCAGTAGAGGTTCTGAACAGATAACACAGAGACCAGATGGGGTTCCAACAAACACACAAAGACCAGGTGAGGTTCCAAAAGAAACAGAGAGCAGTGAGGTTCCAACAGATACAGAGAGAACAGGTGGCTTTTCCAAAAGATACACAAATTCACACAAAATGCAAAAGTAGTTACTTCTTCATTTTCATTTGAGTTTAATTGATCTTGTATAAATCATCGGTCGTAACTTAATCAATATGACTGAACTATGTAACACAATCAGCATCAGTGTCGTCAGTATTTCACGTCAGCAAAAAGACTGAAGGACTGTTCAAGACTGACTTCTAATTCATCTGCTTTCTGGGGAAAGATATACCACAAACAATTGAATAATCAGAGTGAAAGAGAGAGAGAGACAGAGAAAAAAAAAAGGATTCCTAAGAGAGAAGAAAGATCTGTTGTCATCATACGTATCTGAAATTACGACAAGCTGCATGAAATTCAGAGAAGTGACTAGAAAACCAAAGAAACAGATCGAGTGCGAGAGAGTAATTTGATTTGCAGTTATGCGAACAAATAATGTATTTGTGGTAAGAAAGTCGCTCGAAATCAGTGTGTGGAAGGCAAGCTAGATTCTTAACGTTTGTATTCCTCGTACAAATACCAAAGCAAAAACATGAAATCAACGCAAGAAAAATATGCAAGGGAAAAAAAAGATAAAGAGATAAAAAGACAAGCATCGAGACATGTTCCACAGGCTAACTTTCCCTTCGCATAGTTGTCCTATTTATCTACTTCCATTTCTTTACAATCATATTTGATTATATCTTCTTACACACTCCTCCAAACTTCTCCACTGTCTGAATCTAATTCATCGATAACGTTAACATCACTGTACCATCAGCTTATAAGATCATTCTTGCCTTACCTAATTTCTGTATTGTCTTTCTTGTTTTCCTTGATGTGATTTCTCCCCAACTCTCTTCATTGTCCTTTTCTCACTTTCATTCATAACCAGTCCTGATATTTTCTTCTCTTATACGTATCGTTAACACTGAATCAATATCATATATTCCTCTAAGTTCCAACAATCAAGTAGTTCTTCATGAATAACAGATTTTTCTTGTTCGTCTTTTGATTTTAATACCAATACAATTCTGTTATGGAAATCAGTCTCTTTAGTATAATGACAAACGTAAAACCAGGATTTGTTCTGAGCAAACACTAAACCGCCAACAACCAAACGTCCCACGTCCACAGTGCATCTACGATCACATAGAACGCTAATGCGGCGGCTGTGGTCGATATCCCGTAAATGGAAAACACGGGCCTTAATATCTACTAGGGAGGCAGACCCGACTGGCCCGTTACACCCACTTGGCTTCTGTCATTATCATATTCCAAGCTTATGTGTATGGAAGCCAATGTACATATACATATATATCCCTGCTGGCTGTGCCACTTACTGCAACCACCTATGGAAAGGTCTACCTTTACCACTGTTCATGTCGAGGGGGTGAAAATTCTTATTATTGTTGTCAGGTTGTCAATAATATCACACCGTCTGTCAATCCTGCTCTTGTTCATGTTGGAAGTGGTGGCAGTCGGAACCGTTACAGCTGTGAGCGTGACGGCTATATTTTTCTTTTTTTTTCACTTTTGTCACTTTCTTAAATGATGGTGTTCTGGCTGTTCATGTTACACTGGCGTGAATTACGTTTTGCCCTTAAGGGTATCAGGGAAGAAGCACTTAAGCAAATGACACAAATCGATGTATGCAGAGTTCAAATCGTTGATACCAAGCTATACAAGACAAAAATATAAACACAATGTAATATGCTACCATGCTACTACACATAAGAATCGTATTCTACAGTTTATTTAGATATTTCAATACCATCACTATCTTGAAAGTCATATTTAATACTAATGATTATTTCTTCATCAAATCATAAATAAATGAACCAAATATCTTTATCATGTAACTTTATCAAAGTATTCTACGGCTAGAGAAACACCTCTAAATCTTTCGCAGTACTGAGGTATAACTTAATATTCATACGTTCACATTATGAACAGCAAGGAGAAGGTAAACACTATCATCTCAAGCCTTTACATTTCATAAGTTTGTCTCATTAATTAATCGGACGTGAGAGTATTAAACAAAAAAGGAGTTACTCCTATTGAATAACAATATGTGTACCAGCTGAAGCAAATATATGTAAGTCAAGGCCAAGGAAACACAGTAGACAGGACTCACTGTCTTGTACAGGCTTGGCGGCTGCAGCCTTGTTCTGTGCTTTCTTCTTTTTCCTCTGCATGTAGGCGCGCATCATGGCCTGAATTTTGACGATCTTCTTCACACTAGACTCGTACAGCCTGCAGGAGAGCAACCACCGTTTTTCAGCCTTGAATATACATACCTTTATAGCAACTACTGATACCCCTGACACAAATACAGTCAGCTAACTCTACAGTGTGGGACGGACTCGATTTATTTCCAGGCTCAATCAGTGAAAATTGAGGCAGATAAGCTCCAGTCCTCACCTACTCTAGTTACTTGCGGCCATCTCTTGCAATGCGACCTCATCCAATGAACATTATCTCAAATTAGTAAGAGTATATTGAGTCGGTGAACAAAATCTGATTGGGTGACTGACTCAAAACCAGTCTTTGCCTCTCTCAAAGGCTTTTTACACTATCCACAGCATGGCTTCTGTAACCACGAAATTAATACGTGAAAATCACTGACAGTGTCTGGAAAACAAGTATTACTAGTATACTTCAAATTACTTACGGGAAATCAGTTTGTATTACGCAAATGAGCAGTTACATTCATATAATAAGTTCCAGGAGGAAGTAGTAAAGACAGCGCCATACCTGGACAGGAACTCCTCGGTGTAGTACTTGAGGAAGACCTTATCCTTGCCGATGGCCCAGCCCTCCATCTTGAGGCGCAGCAGCAACAATCGAGCGTTGTCCTTTGTTATGTCCACTGTCTCATCGAACTCGAACGCCAGGAACTGGTACCTGGTCAACAGGAGGTAGAGATCATGCTGCTGCCGTCTTTTTCCATGCTCTACACCTCTGCTAGCAAATGACTACCTTCTCAGCTATGTACCACAATAACTGCGTCAAGCTACAATTTCTGGCCATACGGGTACTGCACCATTATATAATGAGATATATAATAAAGTCATGAAACCTCGTGGCAATGACACTTCGAAGAACTTTCTAAAATTATGTAAATGATATTGAAAAAGATTGCAATCCTGCAGATCAAGATCTTGGAACTATGGCTGGCAATACTGTTAGGATAGTCGCAATAAGACAGGAAGTACCAGTAAAAGTAATCAGTGAACTGATCCATGGGTGAAAATTTTGTTTCTCATCTAAAGAGCCTGGTACACAAAACGTGGTTGTTTTTTAATTAAGCAAAGTTTGACATCAGCGAAGAAGTTAGTCATTCCAATTAATAATATAAAACTTCTGCTCTCTGCTCTTTTTGTCCACAGATATCAAAAAAATAAAAAACTCAATTAGACAGAATACTTCATATTCACTTTTCATACACAAACAAATTTACCATATTTCCTGCTTACTCTTGGCATGAAATTTCGAATCATTGATATGATCTGCGGGGATAGATGTAAAGAACAAGGCTGAGGACCAAAGTATATTGATTTACTAACATTAAGCAATCGGCAGATAAGAAGGAATGCCTGGACTTACCTTCTTAGGAACTCCTGATAGGGAATCCTGTGAGAGAATCCTTGCTGACGGATCCTGATGGTGTCGCAGATGGCGTGGTACTTGATCTGATGCTTGATCATATCGCGATCGAAGATGCTGTTCGAGTTGTCCATGTTGGAGCGGATGCAGCGGACAAAGTGCGGCTGCGAGTTGGTCAGCTTGTAGAGCAGCTCGATGAGGGAGTAGCGGAAGTTCATGCCCAGCGTCTGCACATGGCGGGTCTGAGATACCCGACCCTTGGACTTGGTGTTGAATCGCTGCATGTAACACACAACATTACATTAGCAATATAAAACGTTAGGTAGGTTACATGACTAGTAATTTCAATAAACTTGTGAGAGTGTAAAACCGTTTTGAGAGCCGAGAAAGACACGTATATACGGCCTGAATCACATCTCATAAATCAATCTGTATGATCCATTTGGATACTGTGTATAACACATAATAACGTAACGGAGGAGGAAAAAACTTTTGGTGATTAATCAAAATTAACGTTTACAATAATCCCCCATCTACCCTTAGAGAATGCGTTCAAGAAGATTTAAAGAAAATGTAACCAATAGGGGATGCCTAAACCAAACTAAAAGTATTTAATTCCCCCTCAACCTAAACCAAACTAAAAGTATTTAATTTCCCCTCAATCAAACTAAAAGTATTTAATTTCCCCTCAATCTTTCAAATACACTTATAATTTCACCCTCTTGCCTTAAAATTCACTGCAAAGGTTTCCTAAGCTATACGATACAGTTTATTCATAATTACTTCATATTCTTAAGAGTTCTACCTCATATATGATAACGATTTATATTACCTACAGTATTCCTATCTTTTTTCACAACTGGCTCCCTTAAAATTTCACCACTTACTCTGGAGCCTCTCTTGTTTGTTGCCGCGGACGATCCTCCTTTGTCCTTTCCTCTCTTCTTTGGATCTTCGCCCTCCACAGTCAGGTTACCCGTCTTGGTCAGTTTGTTACAGAACATGCCGCGGATGTGGTCGTTGGCGGATTTACGCATAGTCTGAATCAGCTCTGAAAAAGGTACGTGGGCCTTTACTTGCTAGATCTGAAATAACTTACATTATTATACTGAAAGATCTTAAACTATTCAATTTCTCTTTCACTGTTGTCAAAGGAGTTCAAATCCTTACTCTTTACCCACCCTTTATCATCTACCACAGGAAGAGCTTTATAATTTATGATCAGATTCCTTGTTCATATCTTATGCTTAGGTCTCGCTACAGCACCTCGTACCTATTACTAATACACAATTCTTTTCACTTCATCATTCTAGCAAACTATATGCGCAGTTCATGCTCTTCACTGAGCAGTGTATTGTCTGACAATGAAAAAGTGTTGACAGATAATCTAACAACATAACACGAAAAATCAAAACATAATGTACCAGGGAAGAAGTATTTATCAATACAATCCAACAAGAACTTAACATATATTAACGAAATATGAAGAAGCAAATTAAATGCAAAATAAATTCTAAAACATCAGAGTATACAATAGATGCGTGAAGTTTGAGAAAGAAAAGACTACGGAAAGATATCACAAAAGAAGCACACGATGGGGTCTCAAGTGAACATATATCTCATGACAGAGAATCTGTACATCACAGAGATGAAAGCCAGAGAAAGAAAGCCAGCAAACTGAAGTCTTATAAGTTTACTAAAACGCAAGAGAGTTATGAAACTGTCAAACTGTATAACTTAAACAATCCTGAGCAATTTTTGTGGAAGCTGACCCTGAAAAATCCTTTCCAAAACCAAGTCCAGAAAAATCTCACGACCAGGTCCTTCACAATCTCCTAGTAACCAGACTTTGAGTAATCCTCTAGTAATCAGGACCCAACAATCCTTTAGAAACCTTTATTCGAACAGTCTTCCATTAGTCGCACCTTCCACATAGCCTTTTTGTCAAACCTTTCATACACTTTCTTCATATCCGCAAATTCTACATACAATTCACTCTCTTTCTATAGCGATTAATATTTTCCAAAGTTAGTCCTAAATCAAATTTTATTAACCTGACTGAACAACCTTCTCGTAGTCCTACAAAAGTAAAGCAACGTTCTTTGTGTAGCAGACGACTTGCCTGTAGATATGTGATCACGGTTTTTGTACACGAAGGTGTGGATGTCGTACTTAACACGTCCAACGTAATGGGCTATGGCGTAGGTGAACTCGGACACTTGCTGCATCTGCTTCTGGTTGACCCGTTGTTTTAGTCTGTCTGTAAAACACCACAGGGTTTAAGGCACGGCCAGTGACCATGTTCAAAACATAAAATGAATTGCGTTACATTGTCTTTAATTTCTTTACATAAAAGTAAGGTGCAATGAATGAGGAATATTCTGTCACGAAAGACATCTTTATATGATATATGCTGATTCATCTGAATACATGCAGAAATGAAGAACTGATAATACAACCCTTAAGGAAGAACAACAAGTCTGTACTAATGACATACATGAATAACAAGAGAAAATATCAGTTCATATATAGTAAGACAGATTAAGTAGAACTTCCAGCAAACACCACTGTCTTTACATAATTGTTAAGAGGTTATAATTTCGGAACTATAATAAGATCCTTTCCTCTAGGGTTCCTACCTTAATTTTCCTTCTTTTACCCTATCCAAACAGCTCTCCTTAGGCCCTTTTCCTCATAAGCAAACAGTTACTACCCGATGTTGCTGACCCAGTGTTCATCCTACACCCTCTATAGGATACATAAGTTCCAACCCACATGAATCACCCAACACTCTTTGGTAAGGACGAGCACAGACCCACCCTCATTCTAGACATGTGTGGTCAAGGGAGGAAAGCAGAAGAGCAAGTCCCATCCTGTAACTCGTCTGCTTAACTTACAAGAGAGGGAGTTGTCGCTTCCTTCGGCTTCCCGACTTTCCTCCTCCAGCAAAGAAAAGATGCCGTTGTTCTTGGCCAAGAATAGCTCTAGGATGTGGCGATTGTCGGGGAAGGTGAAGTTCTTGACGGGGATGCCCTCTTCCGAGTAGTCTTGCTGGGGAACACATAACATAATGAAATCTCATGTGGCAAATTAGTGCAATATATGAAGCGTTCTTTCCCTTGTTATCCAATAAACTTTATATTTTCTTGCTGCTATCTGTTATTATCAATGTTTTAAAGTATCTGAAATATATGTAAAAATATATGAGCATTTTTTTGTCTCAACAGCTCATACCATATTGAATACTGATATACTATTGAAAATGAGCTCCATCTTTGCTAAAAAAAAAAAAAAAAAAAAAAAAAAAAAAAAAAAAGGATAATGAAATACAGTTAAGCAAAGTGACACTGTTTGCCAAGCCAGGTAGCCATTTTATCTACCAACCCCTAGGGGTGGATAAACTGATTGGATGACTATGGATCGACTACCGCTAACAGGATTCGAACCTATGCACTCGACCCTAGGCGGTCCATGAATGCGTCAGTCAGGAATGCTAACCGCTACACCATGGAAGTCCATCGTTGTAACGATAAGGAAACTCACTATCTACCACACGAAAAGATAACGGTTGTAATTACGGTGATATTCCGCATAATACAAATGAAGATGTAACAGTTAAACCAGCACTGGAACTCACTGGACTCTTATCTGAAGGTAATCTGTTCAAATACGTACTATAACTGACAGAAGACCAATTGTAGATACAGTTGCTGTAGTAGTGCCATAACTCACCATCTCCCAGTTAAAGATGTACTGGTTGTAATAGTACTGGATCTGCTCGTTGGCCACGTTGACCAGCAAGTTCTCGAAGGTGTTGTGGTCGTTAGCCTCGAAGCCAAACATGTCAAGAACTCCAATGGCGAAGGGGTCGCCACTAGAGGATGGTGGGTAAGAGAGAGGGGAAAGAAAAAGCGTCTTTATAAGGTTTGCTGCACTGAGATTTCATTCTCTGGTGTATTTGTAAAAAAAATCAGGCACAGTACAAATACACGACGATATGGTGTTAGATTATAAGTGTATCATTATAGGAACACATTGAATCTTAAGTAGTAGCTTCGCTGAGGCAATTGCATAAATTTCATTTTCTCACAACTGCACTTATGCATATCTCAGTGACCAGCGAACACAACAAGATGCCTCCCTTATTACCAACTAAGGTGACTCATTCAAACTTACAGTTAATGATCGTATCTTTTTTCTTTGAAAAAAATAAGTAATCATTTCACACACCTGAGCTTCAACTCTACTTTCCTAACTTGAAGGTTCTTCTCTACAACCACACCAGTCTCGGCGATAACTATTCGTAATACTATTTCTTAATCTTTTAACTACTACACACAAACACTAGTACCCCTGAAAATCTAAAGGTATAGAATATATATACTCAGGAATGCCCCCGTAAATATGTAAAACATTCACATACAGAGAATTATATAGTCGTTACCTATGTAATCAATCAACCTGACGACCCCACTTTAGTTAAAATGTTTAGATATCAAGAACACATTAGAAAACAGCTAAGAAATATCAGCCACACAAATCTAAAACAAGCCACTCTTACATGACAGAGGAATAGCCACTTACAGTCAGGTATAAGGCCAACAGCATCACAGTAAGGGTAAAAATCACAAGTTCCGATCACTTACAAGACGAGTCTCGTCACGGACAGATTGGTGTTGATGCAGTTGACAATGAAGTCGAGAAGGCGGCAGTACAGCGTCCTGGCGAGAGCGTCTCTGCTCATCTCAGCCTCGTCCCGATTCTTCTTGGCCGACTCCACCGTTTGGTCAGACTTTACACGGCAGTAGTTGCACAATGCCCAGGTTAATTTCTTCTCCTCTATGTCCAACAGTCGACACACTGGGGGTGGGGATGGAGGAAATCAGACTAGACAGTGCTGAAGATGATGAGGCCCTAGTATGGGAATGACGTCAATTTTATCTCTCCTGGAGGATAACAAATGGTAAGGAAGGAGAGAAAAAGTGCAAGGTGAGAGGGTCTGGTCCATTCTGTGGAAGGAAACGTAAAGTTTCAGGAATTGCAAGTGAATGATAATCCTTTCAGAAAGCATACAATGGAAAAAGTAAAAAGATTGTTTGATCATCTTGACTCTAAATCCATTGAAAAAAGCTACTGAACTATTAGCAAAGGCTTTATGACCCAATAATAAAAGAATGATTTAATTAAAACTGACGCCTCAGTACAGGTATAGTAAAACCACACACTGTGAGTGTAGTAAACCAGAGAGAACAGACGCTATGAACCACACACCGGAGGTGTTGCGAACCAAACATCATAGCTGAAATAAATCACAGATCATGGAGAAAGCGAATCAAGGAGCACAGGTACAGTAAAGCAGGATTTGGGAGTGAAAATGACGTACCTTCCTTGACGGGCTCCATATCCGCAATGGCGGCTTGGTCTTCTCCGGTGAAATCGATGTTCCCAATAATAAGAATGGCAGCCAAGACTAGGTAGACGGTGTGGATCTCCCGTTCCGTGAATCCAATTACCTGCCACATGGACATGCTTTATGAGGAAATATCCTGTGGCTACCTACACAAACATTAACAGTGGTAATTTTACATCTGAAAAGAAAATACTTTCATCGAGTCTGACTTAATTAGGCAACGCTTTCAGCTTTGATATGAATCAATCAGATCAGAAGATTTCTAAATAAAATCAGATCAGAAGATCTTTTAACAAAACCATGCTTTAAGATGGAGGGAAAAATAGTTCAAAGAGATGACTGGATATGGTTAATTTCAAGCATATTTGAAATAAATTAGGGCCCTTATCACTGAATAACCATGGCACTCTACCATGGTATAACCTCATACTCGCCTACAGAGATTCTTATGTATTGAATCCCACATGATTTATCTTTCACGTATAATTTATCCATACTCATATGTCAAACCTTAGACTTAAAACCACCTTCACAGAAAGCCATAACCCTTCTACAGAACCTACTACGATCCCTTTACAGAGCCCCCTACAGAGTTTATCCAATATAGAGCCTCCCATGACCAACTTGCACAAAATTCTCATAGCCCATTCATACAGCTTGCAGAGAATTCTACGTCTTATCAATACAGCCTTCAACTGTCCACCTGTAGACCACCCCATGATCAATCTAAACATCCTCTTAGCAAACTACGTGTTAAGTCTTCCACGATGAAACTATACAAGACTCACCTGAAAAGCCTCCTCGACCTTGGTGAATTTTTGGGCATTGGTGACCTCGTTGTCATAGGGATGCTTGCCAAGGTAAACGTATTTCCTACCCAGCTTGAGCCCATAGCGAGAAAGCCGTGAGCTCTGAGAGAGGCCGTCGTACAGGTAGTAGAAAATGTGGAAGTTGCCCTCACCTCTGTTGGCCAAGACGAGCACCACCAGAGACACAAGACAGGAAGGGGTAAATTAGATGGCATGGTATTTCATACATAAAATCCATACCCTTTTAATAACTTACTCAACTGAAACATGTGATATTTTTTGTAACTACGTAAGCATAACGTTTCACGAAGAAATTCGAATCAAAGTGTCGTTAGTACTGCTCCTGGTATCAATATGAATCTAAATATTCATTCGCACCTAAGTAATCATTTGCATTATGACTGCCATGAACATGGTTTATTCATAAAACATAAAGTTAAGCAAAAGGGATTAGTTCTCTCTTGCTCCTTAATCTTACCTCACTTTTCCACTTTCCAAAAATCACATCAGTTTAAACTTGCCTGCCTCCTGCAGACTCGTCCATCTGAACCCAGTAATCTTCATAACTCTCCCTCAACCCTGATATTCCACTACAACTCTTACGTGAGCTTAATGCCCTACTCTCCCCTTCCGTGGCTTGAGTGATCCTCAGCGACTGTCTCATCTTTATAACACTTCTCCCCTACATGTCCCTAGTATTTCCTACGACATGAGCATCCCTGTGGCCCACACATATCACAAAGGAAAACTGAAGTCCATTACGAAACATGACCCACCTCGGTCTCTCTGTGACTCGGTACTTGTCGAGCATGAGGAGCCAAACAATGGCCCCTGAGACCTTGCCAGTCTTGGAGAAGGTGATATCGAAGTAACGGGCATGGCGGGTGGAGTCGGCACAAAGCTGAGTGACGGCGTTTCCAAAAGCATCCAGCAAGGTGTACACCGTCTTGATTTTGTCGATGAGGCCGGGGTTACTCTACCGAAGCAACAGGACAATTAAAAAAGTGTCTTCGGCGAGTGTGACTTAACTGGGTACGCAAGGGTTTTGGACAGCAAATGACGAAGGAAGACATTTGTGAATGACAGACTTACCTAAAACAACATAATCTTTAAAGTATTCATATCAAATTATTCTAAGGACTGATGCACCTCGACTGCGGTGCATGTATAATTCTTCTTATTTAGCAGCTAAACAAATCTATGAATGAAACGAAAACAGCACCTATCAAATAAAAGCTTGCCAGAGTGGAATTAACATGGAAACCCGTAATATGAAAGTTTACTAAGAACTACCAAAGAGAAGTTGCTCATATGTACATACATGAAACCTTACCAGCAGATGAGACCACACAGGCTGAACATAAGTGAAAATTAATTGCATTCTAACACGATGAGAGTAAATGTTACATCTGTAAGTATTTTAGTAAAGAAACGTATCTTATATCCTTGTGGTTTTGTTTGACAAAGGTCGTGATTCGAGACACCCTAAAACTTGGACGCACTGAGACAGGCTCATGGTGCCAAGTTCCTTCCCCGACACTCTGGTAGCAGTTCGAGTCTGAGAACCAAAACACAGTAGAAATCCCCGCCTTCTACAGCTACTGTGCATCGCAGGGGGGACTGCTCTTCAACTCACCCATCCAATGTGGCAAAGCTGATTGACGACTTGACGGAAGTTGAAGGTCTTGCCGCTGCCAGATTCCCCAGACAGGATGATGGTCTGGTGCTCCTTGTGGTGCATCATGTCCTGGTGGGCGCGGTCGGCCACGGCGAATACGTGGGGGTCGTTCTGGCTCCGCGACTTGGACTTGTACTTCACCTGGACCTGAAGATCGGAGGAGGGGGTGAATGCATGTTTTACTGAGGGAGGGACGAAGACCATGGGAAGGAGGACGATAATCGTTGAGAACTACTAATACAGTGTGAGGGGAAATATATCAATTAAAGGTGATCATGAGGTGACAGCAGGTGGAAGCATAGGTATGGAAAGATGGCATGGTGAGGAGGACAGACGATGAGGAAAAATGATTAGGAAAATGACATTCTTAGAAGAAAAAGATGGAGAAACGTATGAGTTACAGGGAGATCTATTATAACGATGGAGGATATCAGTATTAATGGTGACTAGGACAATGGAGGGTACATATACTGAGGGAGACTGTGGCAAGACATCAGAGCATTTGAGCAGGTGTATTTTATAGAGAAGAGTATATCATATACGTTCCAATAATATCTGGAATAGCTACATATTCAGACTTTGAAAATCCTTTTCTGTAATTTCATAAGAAGCTAAGACCTCATCAAACATCTCTTGTTGCACTGATATCCGTTTCACGTAGAATTTCTTTCTTTCATTATACTCCTAAATTAAACAACTATACCCCTTAAAGGAATATATGGCACATTGCCTCCACTCTCACCTCTTCGTCGTACTTGCACTTCTCGCCGAAGGGGTTGACTGCCACGAGTACATCTGCCACCCAGGTGTAAATATAGCCACTTTGCCAGCGGGCGTACAGGGTCTCCATCATCACCTGAAATGGTGTGCGACTCTTAGTTAGTTTGTCTTACACAACTACTGGTTACCGTTGACTCACGAATGCTACCTTGCTACTGCTTATGTTACACAACAACTGTTTACCGTTTATGCATGAATGACTATCCGGATACTGTTACCATTCCACAATTACCATCCGTTGTTTACTATTATGGCTGCCACCTGGATACTGTTTATGCTAGACAAAACCTTTTGTCAATTGTTTTCTATTCATGCTTTGTGACCGGATACACATACTGCTGGATCCAATGGTTAGTACGTGATAACTAGGTCAACTGATCGGTAGTACTAGCCCACAAGATGGAGTTCGTAAAGCGAGTTCTGCCTCTCCATGCGTTCCTACGTCAGCAGCATATTTTTAATACATGGAATGACGTCATTCAAATTACGTATAGATATGTCACAAATACAGGTCATTTTGCTTTTCCGATCTGATCTCATTTAAGTGGCTTCATTTTGCAGTAAAAACATTTTTATTATCTCTTCCTTCTCACTGTACAAATACATTACTTCTACTCAACTCACTACAATCTTCTTGTACTCTAATGATGGACTTAATGCAGAATAGGCACAAAGGAGACATAGCTGCAGGCAGAGTTATGAGTGAAAAAAATATCACTGCGGTGATATAAGAATATGAAATGACTGAGGTAATATTTATGAAGTGTTGTGAGTCAAGAAACTTGAGTGAGGTGTAATAAATGGGAAAACATCGAGTGAGTTACAAGAGCAAGTTGGTGCGAACAAAGTAATATGATTTGTGCAGTTCGGACTAATGAAGTATGAGTAGGTGGTACGCGTGGAGGTATGAGTGAACTATGTGGTGGTATGAGTAAAGGTATCAAAGAGTGAAAAAAAAAAGAACTATGTGGTAAAATCTGAGGTTCGTGATTGCACGTTTCAGGTGATGTTGAGTGAAAGTTTGAGTAAGGCGTGAGTGAGGTGTTTATGAGGAAGCAAAGTGAGCGGGAGGAAGGGGGTGAAACTAACCTCGTCGTTGAAGAACTCTAGCGAAGCCAGGTCGTCCGTCACCATCTTCTTGGGCTTGCTGCGTCGCTCCGTCTGTAAAGGAACCCACATTATTTCAAGACAACGTCACGTCACTCTCAAGGTATGGCATATGACACCGAGGAAATGCATAACATCAACGAAGACAAAAGTGAAGTAGAAGGTTATGAATATCGGTGAAATTTCAGTGCTTTATGATGGCTTACGCCCGGTGCAGCTCTCCATAAAGCCGTTATCACATGCACATAAATATGACAAGCGTATGACATGACAGGCGCACCACATGACACAGCACCTGACTATCTTATTCTAAGTAGCTGGCAATAAAGCTGGACAAATCATCTCGGAGAGGATTAAGCAGAATTAGATAAAATAAATAAAAGAGTTTAACCTTATAAAACTTATACAATGGCAGTCGACAATAAAGATTCGAAAGCCCATCATATCAGCCAGGCCTAAGGTGGGTGGCAGTTAATAAATTCTTTATCATCAAATAACAGATTTATCTACCACCAGACGCACAAATTCTTAAATGGGTTATGTCTAAGAGGCGCATCCAGACTGAATCAACAACTACTTTCATGACACTAAATACACCTTCAGAAAATCAAGTAAAAATGGTACGCAGTATATGAGGGTGGGAGACATGAATCAGGTAATAAATATATGCAGAATAGAGAGAGATGGACGAAGGAAGTATAAGAATCATCAGATGTAAGTAAATAGGGAGAAAGAGGAAGAGGTACATGAAGAAAAGAATAATTAGGAAGGCAAGGAGAAGAGAACGGAAGATACTAATGAGGGACAGGAAGATGACGAAGATAGGGATGAGGGACAAGATGATAAAGAGAAGTTGGAGAGCGATGAAACAGACGGATGGGGGTCGGCGTGTCACCTTGAGGTATCCCTGGCGCGCGATGGCGCTCTTGGCTCGCTCGATCCGCTCGTCCGGCTTGATGAGTCTCTGCCGCTCCTCCAGCAGCTTCTTCCTCACCTGCAGCAGACAGGACACACAACAATGTCACCACCAATTGGTAAATCTTAACAAAACACAATACAAAAACAAAAACATCACACTCAACATAAATAAAACTCGTCAGTGTCACCCTCCATACTTTCAGTCTTCCTAAAAATTTTGCAATATCGCCGTCACGGAATACATACATACATATATATATATATATATATATATATATATATATATATATATA
>JAYMFT010150100.1:0-26685 GCA_038088735.1 Panulirus argus
CACCTTGGATGACTCTAACATTCCCTCACCCCCTGATGCTCCTCTTACTAATCCTATGACTCTTCCCGTAATCTCTTCGTACAGTAGAGAAGCACTTCCTCCTCTGGAGACCATCAGGGTGTTTAAACCTTCTGGTTCTGCTCGCATTATCTTAATTTCTGTTGTTTCCCAAATCCTCAAACTGCTTTTCTGATCCCATTATGGCTTCTTTGAGGCGAGATCCACTGGTGATAACCTTTCCCATCTCAGTCACGTCCGGTCATCAACTCTGGTAGACTCTGAGCAACCCTCCGTTGTTTTCCATGATATACTCTGATATACTCTGTTATCTCACATCTATCTTCCTCCCTGACCCATCTACCTCCGTTTCCTCTCTCCTCTTTATCATCAAGGATTTCCTTTCTCCACCAGATAATCCAATGTTTTCTTACGCTGGCAACTCAACACTTTATTCCTCAACTTCTTCAGCATCCGCTTGACCTGCATCTCGTCAGGTCACAAGCGTTTCTCTACACTCAGACCTGGCCAGGTCCTCACTGTGGGACAGACACAACCTGGATAACTTCAAGACCTCTGAAGTGCAATTTCTTCTCAATATTCTTCCTAAAATTCCACCACGACACTTTCATCTCCGTAACCCCATTTAACACAATAAGCATATCGCTCTAACATCTAACCTATCTTGGTAACCTCACATTACACAAATATCTAAGTCTGCCTTTAAGAAATTGGGAGTCCTACCTAGATACCATAAATTCTTCTAAACAGTTACTCCAACTATATAAAGCATTGCTCCGTCCTTATATGGAGTACTGTCTCACATCTGGGATGGCTCTAGCTCTAAATACTAGACATAGTCGAGTCTATAACAGTCCAACTTATCACCTCTCCCAGTATGACCTCTCAACTTGACCCCCTTGCCCTACGCCGCATTGTTGGTTCACTTTCCCCCCTCTACAGTTATTACTTCTGTTTCTGCTCTCGAGAGCTGGCTGCTTGTGTGTCCCCACCACTAGCTAGACCAGGCAATACTCGGCAAGCTACTGCGTCACATGATAACTGTGTGGCCTTTGGCAACTCAAGGATGCTGGGCCGTTGTGATATTTGTTTCTTTCCCTACACTGCCAAACTTGGACCTCTTTACCTTTTCATGTCTTCCCCAGCACTTAGCACCTGACGACACCTGTTTAAAAGCCAGGCTTTCCAATTCCTCCAAAACACTAAGGTTATTTCTTTCTGTTCTGTCTTTCTAACTCTCAACTCTCTGTCTCTCTAGCCTTCCCTCTCTATATTATCTAATGTTTGGCTTCGGTAAGGAGTGTTGTGCGGAACCTTCAACTTGGAGAGAGAGATGTTATGCATATCTGTGAGTACGTGTGTGTGTGTGTGTGTGATCATATAGGTGTACAAGTGTGTGTGTGTATGTACGTAAATTTGTATTTCTATAAATGTCTTTGGCTTTGGCTCCGATATCTGGCACCCACCAGTCACCAATCCGCCCACAGATGGCACAGTTCATGACGTGGCCTCATGACAGGTAGGCAGGCAGGCTGCCAAGACCCGCAGGAAAAGAAGTTAATGTGGCGAGCGTTGGGGTCATGGGCTACCCTGCCAGACCCTCTGACGTCACTGGGCACCGTTCCGCGCATTTTTCCCTCAGTATGAACAAGGGCGTTGCTCCCGTGCATTTATTTTCATTTACCCAGGACAAATAAGGACGTAGTTCCCGCTTTTCTCTACCTAGTATGAACAGTATGAACAAGAGTACACTTTTCCCGAGCTTTTTTTTTTTACCCAGTATGAACAAAGGTATCCCGCATTTATTTCTTTCCTAGCATAAACAAGGACGTTGCAATCGCTCATTTTTTTTTCCAGTATGAACAAGGACGTAGTTCCCACACCTTATTTTTACCCAGTACGAACAAGGGCATCGTTCCCGCGGCTTTTCCCATCCCAGTTTGACCGAAGACACTGTGAACGCAGCGCACGCTTGACACGGGTTATTTTACGACGCTGTTTTCACCCGAAATGATCAAGGCTTTAAACTGATAACAAATGATTAATATCACTGATCACATCCATGCTTAATATAATCTGAGAAAGTATGTAAGGGCACGTAGCCAGGTTAATGGTTAATTGTTCAATTTATCATATACCGTAAGTTTGGCTGGGTATATGATTACTTACACACACACAGACACATACGAGATGAGGGCCCACGAGTGCAAAACACCCCCCCCTCCCTCTCCCCGTATAGTACAATTAGGTAATTACAAACACGTAATCACACACTTCAGGGGGAAGCTACTGCACCATCCCCGCCACCATCACCTCCTGCCACCTGAGATCCCCCGTCCCCCGGGTTGCAGTTCGACACCACAGCCACATCCAGCCCATCCCAGCTGGTACGGACCGCTACAGGAACACCCCCTATCCACAACCACTGTTAACATAATCAATAATGAATCAATAAACACCTCCTCCCTCACTCACCTTGTTATAACTGCAATGCCTTTATCAAGCATATATATATATAGCTAAACAAACGTTCATTATTATTATTATTTTCATTATTATTACTATAATCATTATTATCATTATTATTATTATTATTATTATTATTATTATTATTATTATTATTATTATTATCATCACTATTATTATTATTATGACTATTGCTGTCATTATTATCACACTGAGCGTCAGGAACTGCGGCAAACTAGCCTGATTGTACACATTGGCTTGCTTATTTGCTGACACCTGACCCCACCTGCCACAGCCTGCCCTGTACTGAGTCCTGCTTCCACCCACTGACACCATCTGCCACCCTCAACCCACTGACACCACCTGCCACCCTATACCCACTGACACCACCTGCCACCCTATACCCACTGACACCACCTGCCACCCTCAATCCACTGACACCACCTGCCATCCTCAACCCACTGACACCACCTGCCAACCTCAACCCGCTGACACCACCAGTTCTCATTTCTTTATTTACTATGTCAAATGCCTACGTCATCACTCTCACTCATGACAAGCAAAAAAAAACGGGAAGTGGAAAGAAAACGGGTGAAGGTCGGCCAACCCCTGGCGGTGTGACGCGTGGCAGCCATTGTTGTCGCTGCTGACGTTTGTGGTCGCCGCCATTGTTCGTAGTACGCATGACGTCACGCATGACGACCCCTGCAGCTCACGGATGTACACAGACACACACGCACACACACACGTCTCAGTTCCTCCCGGTAACAACGTCACATACCCAACCTTCCAACACGCGCGCGATTAAGCAAAAAAGAAAAAGAAAACAAGAATAATGACTTAGCGAGGTGAAGGACGGGTTAGGTTAGAGAGAGAGAGAGAGAGAGAGAGGGAGAGAGAGAGAGAGAGTGATCCCCCTCCTGCTCTCCCACAGGAAGCAGCTGTGGGGGTTGAGTGCTGGCGGAGTCTTCAACAGCATCACCTTCACCACGCTGGGCTACAGCCTGGGCTTCGCCGGCGCCCAGATGGTCCTCAGGCTACCCACTGGTGAGTGACCAACCCACTGGCCAGTACCAACAACCCCTGGGCCCCCCACTGGTGAGTGACCAACCCCTGGGCCCTACCCACTGGCCAGTACCAACCCCTGGGCCCTACCCACTGGTGAGTGACCAACCACTGGGCCCCCACTGGTGAGTGACCAACCCCTGGGCCTCCCCACTGGTGAGTAACCAACCACTGGGCTCCCACTGGTGAGTGACCAACCCCTGGGCCTCCCCACTGGTGAGTAACCAACCCCTGGCCCAGCCCACGGGTGAGTCACCCCTCCCTGGGGAGCTCGTGATCACAGCAAACAAAAGATGAACCATTTTCTGAATTGCCTCAGAGATGTATGAAGATATTTTGTTCCTCACGCAGGTGCACACCGAGCAGCTGTACCGCGCAGGTGTATAGCACAGCTGCAGACCATGCAGATGTACTGTACAGGTGTACCTTGTAGCTCTACCGTGCAGGTGTCCCCCAAGCAGATGTACTGTACAGGTGTACCATGGTGTAACGTGCAGGTGTACCGTGCGGGTGTCGTGCTTCGTAACACCTGTGCTCGTCTTGCAGGTGCCTTCGGGGACATCGGGCTGCAGGTGGTGGACACGGACTACCGGAGTTACGCCCTCCTCTGGGCCTGCAAGAGGGCCATGTTTGGCCACATGGAGGCGGCCATCATGGCCAGCCGGGACACCTCCATCAGTAGTCAGGTCAGTGGAAGAGAGGGAGAGAGAGAGAGAGAGAGAGAGAGAGAGAGGTCTTGTTTATACTCCCAAGGGACGCCATGAGGATACCGTTGGGAGCGCCAGACACGGCCGTTCATCCTTGACCTCCCGCCGGACCGAGCCTCCTACACTGCTCACCTGACGGAGGAGACAGAAGGAGACAGAGAGAGAGACAGACAGCCACAAGTCTCCCTCCTGCTGTAGACCAGCGTCTCGTGGCCACGGAGAGGAGACCAGCCAGGATACGAATGAGGTGGACGAGACTCGAGGAAACGGTGCAGGAACGAGACGTGATCATCGCCTTGAGTGACTCGTTAGATTCGTCGGAGGGCGTTGGACTAGCGGGGTTCTTCCCCTTCGTTATCATTATCATTATCAATTATCATTATCATTAGTGTTCTTGTTAATTATTAGCATTATTATCAGTGGGGCGCCTTCCCCGTCCCCGGTGCCCTACGTGCAATCAGAATGGCTAACCACTTCGCTGCCGCCTCCCGCAGACACTGGCGCGGCTGCGGCAGGTGGTGGCCGGGTCTGGCGGTCAGGTGGACGACCTCTCCACCATCCAGCACAACGACTGTCGCTCCACCACAGGTACGACCAGACGCACCTCGCGACTAATCCCACACGCACGACTTGTCGCTGTAGATAAGCCTTTCATAGATAGATAGATGGACAGACAAACCAGTCGATAGATAACAAGATGTGTGTACGAAAGAGATAGATAGATAGATAAATAGATAGATAGATAGATAGGTAGATAGATAGACAGATAGACAGATAGATAGAGAGAGAGAGAGATCACAGTTCTCGAGTCAGTACAACTGTTACTCAGGGACGTTGTCAGAGAAAATGTAAGCATCATTACTCTCTTTTCCTACACAGTTTGTTATCAATAACGTAACAGTCTTCCCTCCCCGTATCAAAAGACCAAATGACTAAACCTAACAGTTAAGAAGCAATCGAAAACTGACTTTAGTGGCAAAAGTTCTCCTCACTTTGAAGCAGTTCACAGTAAATCTCAAAAGTGATACTCTCAGTCGTCGTTCCCCAGTGTCCTGAACACACTGAATTCCTTTTCAAATTTCGCTTTCTTCCACATTTCAGGTGGACGCAAGTTTACCATCGAGTTCGACCCCAGCTTGGACAAACCTGACGTTAACTATCAGAGTTTCTTCAGTTCCTTAAGTGGAAGCACCACTGTGGATAGTGGAGGCGGCGCTGTGGACAGTGGAGGCGCAATTGTCGACAGTGGAGGCGCCACTGTGGATAGTGGAGGCAGCGTTGTGGACAGTGGAGGCGCCACAGTGGATAATGGAAGCCCCGCTGTGGATAGTGGAGGCGCCGCTGTGGACAGTGGAGGCGCCGCTGTGGACAGTGGAGGCGGCACTGGAGACAGTGGGGATGCCACAGGAGACAATGGAGGCGCCACTGGAGACAATGGGGACGCCACTGTAGACAGTGGCGACCCGGGAGGTGTCAAGCCCTGCGTGGAGATAGGAGACGACTCCTACTACTACTACTACTACGAGGACTGTCCGGAGGACGTGAAGGACCCCATATACACCACACTGGAGGACTTCCAGGACGGCAACACTGGGCCCAGTGAGCCCTCAGACGGCGACGAAGGCACCGACGGAGGCACTGACGAAGGCAACGACGGAGGCACTGTCGGAGGTACTGACGGAGGCCCTTGCTATGTAGTAGAAGACGACTACTTGGAGTACAAGACGGAGTGCCCCTCCGATGCTGAGTACGTGTTGTCCATTGATGAATACGATGAGCTGTACCCTGATGAGGTCGAGGGAGGAGGAGGGGAGGAAGAGGGAGGAGGAGGGGAGGAAGAGGGAGGAGGAGGAGGAGGAGAGGAGGAAACGCCATCTAAGTTCGACGGACGATCGTGCGTGACCTTCGACGGGGTGGACTACCTGGCGTACGACGAGTGTCCCGAGGGGGACGAGACCGCCCAGCTGCCGGAGGAGTTCTACTCCGATGTGGACTTCACGGGGCAGCCCTGCTACAGCTACCAGGACGGGGAGTACCAGTACTACGACCTGTGCCCCGAGGGCGCAGCGGCGCCCATACCCGTCGACTTCTTCTACGACTACTACGAGTACGGCGCCAGGACGCGGAGCCTGCTCCTGAAGGGCGGCGGCGGAGGGAGAGGAGGCAAGCCCGTAGGAGTGAGTGGTGAGGATACCAGACAGGGTCACAATAAAGAGGGAAAAGACGTTAAAGGAAAAAACAGGAGGGGTAGAAAGAACAAGAAGAAGAAGAACAAGAAGAAGAAGAACAAGAAGAAGAAGAAGGAGAACAAGGAAAAGTCACGGAGGAAGAAATTCAAACTGAGGGACAGCAAGAGGTCAGGAGCGAAGAAGTCCCTACGGAAACTTAGGCTCAAAGACAAAGGACTCTGGAAGCTGTTGACCTCTGACCCGGAGCTTAAGGACCTGCTAAGGTCGGCGGGGGTCGTCCTGAAGGATAAGCCGGGGAAGCTCAGGCTGCGCGACCTGCGCAGGATGGTGAAGGATACAGATGTCTGGAAGAAAATCCGGAAGACATTGGCAAAGAAGAAGAAGGGACGCGGGAGGAAGAAAATGAAGATGAAAGAAAATGGAAGCAAAGAGAAAGAGACAGAGTTGAAGAAATCTACGAAGGATGGAAGAGAAAACGGGGGGAAGGGACCGAGAGACATCCAGAAGGGAAACAAGAACAAAGAATTTGGTGCAAAGGAGTGGATGGGAGACTCAAAGAAGAAAATAAAAGGTTCTAAGAAGACTGTTAAAGATTCAAAGAAGAAAATAAAAGGTTCAACAAAGAAAATAAAAGGTTCAAAAAAGAAAACAAAAGGTTCAAAGAAAATAAAAGGCTCTAAGAAGAAAATAAAAGGCTCAAAGATGAAAACAAAAGCTTCAAAGAAAACGAAGGGTTCAAAGAAGAAAGTAAAAGGTTTCAAGAAGAAAACAAAAGGTTCAAAAAAGAAAATGAAAAGTTCAAAAAAGAAAACAAAAGGTTCAAAGAAAATAAAAGGTTCAAAGAAAATAAAAGTTTCAGGAAAAATAAAAGGCTCAAAGAAAATGAAAGGTTCAAAAAAGAAAATAAAAGGTTCAAAGAAGAAAACGAAGGAATCAAAAAAGAAAATAAAAGGCTTAAAGAAAGTAAAAGGTTCAAAGAAGAAAACAAAAGGTTCAAAGAAGAAAATAAAGGGTTTAAAGAAAATAAAAGGTTCAGGAAAAATAAAAGGCTCAAAGCAAATTAAAGTTTCAAAGAAAAAAATGAAAGGACCAAAGAAGAAAATAAAAGGCTTAAAGAAAGTAAAAGGTTCAAAGAAGAAAATTAATGGTTCAAAGAAGAAAATAAAAGGTTTAAAGAAGAAAATAAAAGGTTCAAAGAAGAAAATAAAAGGTTCAAAGAAAATAAAAGGTCTAAAGAACATAAAAGGCTTAGATAAAGTTAAAGGTTCAAAGAAGAAAATAAAAGGCTCAGAGAAGACAATAAAAGGTTCAAAAAAGAAAACAAAATTTTCAAAGAAGACAATAAAAGGTTCAAAGAAGAAAATAAAAGTCTCAAAGAAGAAAGTAAAAGGCTTAAAGAAAATAAAAGGTTCAAAAAAGACACTGAATGGTTCAGAGAACATAGTGGAAGGTTCTAAGACGGATGTTGAAAGTTCAAGAAAGATAATGAAAAGTCCAAAGCGGATAAAGAAAAAGGAAGACAATGTAAAGACGAAGAAGAAAAGATTAGAGAAGAGAATACAAGAAATAAACACAAATAAAGTAAATGTGATAAAGACGAATGTGGAGCCAAAGAAGATAAACAATAAAGAGAAGAAGAGAAAGAAGAAGAAGAATGTGACGAATAACCAGACCGGAAGAGACAAGAAAAAGGCGAAGAATAAAGAGAAGAAAAAAGCTAGAGGAGAGAAGAAGAAGAACAGAAACAAGAACAAGAAAACGAAGAAAGAAAAGCGCAAGAAAAAGGATAAATTCTGAAGCTCATACCCAGACACGTCCCCAGCTGTGCCAACACCTAGTGACTTGGAATGCGATGAGAAATTTAACATGATTACGATTTATGGGTAAATGAAGAGAGACGTGAGTAATTCAGCGATGAATATTAACTGAAATGAATGCGAATATGGCAAAGAGTGTTAAGAAGAAAAGCCATAAAACACTGATGAGAGAGAGAGAGAGAGAGAGAGAGAGAGAGAGAGAGAGAGAGGGGGGGGGGGGGGGAGTGAAGACATAAAAAAAACACAGTTCGTGAAGGTCTAATCTATATTCATGTTTATGTAAACGAGAGAGTGTACACGTCACATGTGTGTGTGTGTGTGTGTGTGTGTGTGTGTGTGTTCTGCTTCCATGTATGTATTTGTCTGTCTGTGTGAATGGTGAGGTAGTGGAGGATATAATCTACAGAGACACATTCACACAGAAACACAGACACCCACACACGTGCTGAAGGCGTGGGAACGCGTGTACCTTCGGAGTCAAGGGCAGAGGGCCGGCCGAGAGAGTCACGCGGGCAAAGGAAAGACGCTGTAGAGCGGAAGGCCCTCGGGATGCACTGTGGGGTAGACGCATGCGGCACCCCAGCCAGCCAGGCAGAACATGGAGGGACGCATGCGGCACTCCAGCCAGCCAGGCAGCACGCGCAAGGACGCAAGCGGCACTCCAGGCAGCCAGGCAGCACGTGCAAGGACGCAAGCGGCACCCCAGGCAGCCAGGCAGCACGTGGAGGGCCGCATGCGGCACCCCAGGCATGGAAGACAAGACAGCAAGGAACGGACGAGTACACACGAGAAGAAAACATCGGAGAAACTCTTCATGAAATATCGTGGAAGAGGCGGAAGAAAATCCAAAAATATTCCCATAAAAACCATAAAAATAAATTATCAGTTGAAGAGATGTCAGTCAGGCTAAAGGATTCAGAGGAAGGGGTTTGTGGAGGATGAGCTGAGGATGCGTGAGGAACCGAAGAAGACTTTCGAAAGTGTGTTTTCCACAGTGGACGACACCAGAGCCCCAACATTAGTGGGGTGGGATGGGGAGAGGTGGTCTTGGAAAGTCTAGCATCAACATCGCAAGAAATGACACCAATAATGACCATACCCGGGGTTTATGGCCTTGGCGAAGGTCCTCCATTTACGCTGAGGATATGTGCAGACCACCCGACGGGTCACTTAAGATATTCAAGGTGGAGGAAGATACAGAGACGAGGGAGCGGAAGAGAGCAATGACCATACCATTTTCTATGACGGGAAAATCGGGAAGATGCGATAAACTACAGACAGACAGACAGACTCATCCCACAGAGGAGTGTGGTCTGCAGACTACTGTTGGAGATGATCAGAAGCCAAATGGATGATTTCCCGTAGGATGGGACCTCCCTCAGTCACAGACAACACGGATCTGCGGAAAAGTGGTCATGTGTCACAAACCTCGCTGATTTCCACGAGAGAGTGAGCTCCGTCCTAGACGAAAGAGAAGGCTGGGTGGAGTATCTGTATTTGGACTACTAGAAAGCATTTGACACTGTACCACATGGAAGGATGGCAAAGAACCTGTATCCCCAGGTAGGAATTACTTGTTTGAATGGATATAAAGAAGTCCTTTGATAGTATAAGAGTGGTGGATGAATGGGACAAAATAACTGAGGACATGCTTAATGCAGACAACATACAAAAGTTTAAAATGTTGTATGACAGTAGAGAATGTTCATGAGATGGGGCCCCACCAGTGCACAACTCCCTCCCCGTACAGTACAAATAGGTAATTACTATTTTTTATTTTCTGATCCTTTTAACTCCATTTTATAAGTACATTTTCCACACTTATACCATTAAAAGTGATTATCACAAGGAGAAATTACTTAAATTCCTTGTGCATAACTTACAATACTTAATTAAATTTTTGGTGAAGATAACATTGTTTTATGTCATCCAGCTTGATGATGTGAACAGTTCTTCGAGAGACTTAAGAACAGAAGAACCAGAGAACATAACATAAAATCAAGAAAGAAACTTGTTAAAAATAGATGTAGATTAGTACTTTAACAGCATCATGATGGTGGATGAGTGGAATCAACAGTGGATGAGTGGAATTAACTGTGGATGAGTGAAATCAACTGAGCCACGAGACGGTGAATGTGGACAACATACGGGAGTTTCAAATGTTGTATGATTTTGGAGAATGTTCAAGAGATTGGGGGGCACCACCAGTATACAAGTCCCCCAACATACTAAATACAATTCACAGATGGCAAGCAGACAGACACCGTCACATTACACCACATAGACACGGCCACATGACACTACATACAAGACCACACATACGCCACCACATGAGGAGGCAGCAACATGCACCGGGGCCAACACCGGCCAGGGCTGGCCAGGGCTGGCCCAAACCACGTCATAATTGCTCTCCTCCCGGTCCATAATAGTGCCAGTGACGTCATCATTGGCAGCCATCATGACAATCGTGCCATGCCAGGCACACTGGGTGCCAGGGACACATGGACGAGTGCCAGTAACATAGAAGACACATGAACACGTGCCAGTGACACATGACACACAATGGGGTCACTGGACACGCCCATGTCTGACCCCTGACCTCCTTACCCCCCCCCCCTCGGGGCAGGTGATACATATATATATACTTCCTGACCCGTATCGACCTGGGCGATAACATGGTTAATAGAATTGTAAGCGTCGTCACCCAGAACTTGAAAAAGCATTTTCCCGTCCAGTGACATCCTTGTTAGTTCTGCGGAACACTGAACTGCAGTGTCTCGTCACTAGAGACGCTTCTTCCATATATATAATGGGAAATATGGTCCTTAACGTCTTCCAGATCTGGTGGTAAGGGGAGAAGAACGTGCTACGCTGTGCAAAAGATAACAAATTAATGAAATTTTTCACAACAACCATTTTTTTTACACAAAATTGTGTTGATTACGTTTTCACAACATCGATGACCGGTTCGCACAACGCTGTGTGTTGTGGCGGTCAGCGAGCGGCGGGTTGTGTCGCGTCCATCAGGCTGTTCTCGCTGGCGTGAGGCACATGGGCCAGATTCTCCCACGATCAAGGCTCGGGTCCAATAATACAGATCGGTTGGGTAACCACAGCCGGAGGGTGCCAACTGTCACGCTGGAGGCGGCACTCCCTGCGACGTTTGACCCGACCCCTGGGCATGACTGGTTAACCTCTGACCTGACCCGGGACGCTCAAGGTCAAAGGTTAGCCAATCGTACCCACCCGAGGGTCGGTCGTACCGTCCTTCTGATGGGTCAACGAATGAGCTGAGAGTCGTACCGTCGTGCTCGAGGCTCGTACCTAGGAATCGTATATCAAGGGTCGTGCTCAGGGGGTCGTACCGTCGTGCTGCAGGGGTCAACAGGTGGTCGTGGTGCCAGAGACCGGCTGAGGGCCAGGTCGTTCATCTGACGTACCAACCTTATTAGCGATAAATCAGGGTCACTTCACGTCATACCACGGTACCCGCGACGGGCGGGGCGTGCGTCAAGTGGGGTGTGCGTCAGGAGGGGCGTGCGCCACGGAGATGGTGCGCTATTCGTGGCGTAAGACCTGGTGGACCCGTCACCGTCAGGTATGTTTGGATACGTATATATATATTAGCCTTGACAGGCACGTATAGTGGATGTCAAACTATATATATATGTGTGTGTGTGTGTGTAATCTGTTGGGGATAGGGTGCCTGAGAGGCGAGTCAGTTACTGTTTGCTGATGACACGGCGCTGATGGCAGACTCGAGAGAGAGAGAGAGAATGCAGAAGTTGGTGTGTGAGTTTAGTACACAGAGTTATGTGAAGATGAAAGTAAATGTAACAAGTGCGAGGAATGCATGGTGTTACGACAGCAGTGCTGGAGTGGGCAAGTGAAGCGTGTGAGGAATGCAGAAAGTGGGACCTGGATGTATGGGTAGTGAGTGGTGGAATGAGGAAGTTAAATTCCAATGAAAGAGAAGAGGGAGGCAGTGGCCGATAACTGCAGGGAAGGAGTGTGTACAGGGTAAAATGACAGGTCAAGAGAAAGGTACAAAAACTGAAAAAAAGATGGCAGAGACGGGATGAGAGAGTTTAGATAACCTTCAAATGAAATGAAATAATCTTGAAGGAAGGGAATAACGTTGGGAGAAAAAAAGAAAAAGAAAAAATATGAAGGTCAGAGTCGGAAGCGTATGGAGAATGGGTAACAGGCAAAGAAGAGGTGAAGATGAAATGAAGTGAGTATTGTGAAGGACTGTTGAATGTGTTGGATGATAAGGTGACAGATGTAGGGTGCCCGAAAGAGTCATGGCGAATCATTTGGCTCAAATAGAGTGGATGGGATTGCAGGTGAATTTCTGCTGAAAAGGGACACCAGTGTTGTTGACTGGTTAGTCAGGCTATTCGAGGCGCATGTTAGGGTGGTGATTGAGAGGGTGGTGGCATGTACAGAGCATCACACTGGAGTGGAGCAGTGTGGTTCCAGGAGTCGTAGAGGATGTGCGGATCAGGCGTTTGTGTGGGAAATACTTAGAGAAAAAGTGATTTGTATGAGGCATCTGTGGATGTGGATAAATCATAAGACAAGGTATGAGAAAGAGACTCTTATGGAAAGCGCTACGAATATCTGGGGTAAATGGTGTGTTATTACGTTAATACATTACGATGTTTTCACCTGGAGAGTGAGTCACGTATGCGAGTAGGAAGGGAGGAGGGTGAGTGGTTCTAGGTGAAGGTGGGGTCTGCGTCAAGGATGTGTCATGCCACCATGGTTGTTTGATATCTTTATGGATGGGGTAGGGAGGAGTATGATAGCCAAGAATGTTCAAGAGATGCCCCCCCCCCCACCAACAGTACAATACACACTAGTGCGAGTGAATTGGTCAGGGTCACGTGTGGACAGTGGCGGCCAGCCGAGCCACGGCGGTCAGCCACTGCCTATAAAACAGGGTCAACACCTCCCCCCCCCCCTTCCCCCTCTCATGACCAATCCTCAGTGTGACCAACAACGGCGAGGTGAGGGGGAGGGCGGGGGGAGGGTTGTGTACGTTGATGTCCGTTGGTTGATGGAGTTGTCGTTGATGACAGACAGCACTCCAAGGACTCGTCAACAATACATCAACGGGCTACTGTATTCATATAGTAACAATACAACATGTTTTTAGTCTATTCTGGCTCAAAATACAGAAAATAAAAAAGGTCTAATGTAAATAAAACAAACAGTGTACATAAACCCACACACTATCTGGTTTGACCCCATAAACCTAGAGCGAGAAAACGGGTTTATAAATACGACAACGCAAATCCTGAGTACGGTAACTTGACTCCTTGCGTACGATGTCTTTTGGAATCAGTCGGTCCCAGAGTATCATGGAACACGATGACGCCCCAAAGCGTACGGTAGCTGTGACTCCATCCCTTGGGTGCACTCCAGCAATCCCTCGGACCGGATTCGGTGTTTCTTTCTTTCTTTCCTTACACAGGCAGTTAATCGTCAGGCTTGGGTGCCATGAGCTGGCTGGCTCTCCCAAGTGACCTTAATCACCATAGTTAATCGTACCGTGAGATATGACCTTGTGGGTCCGGTGCACTCTTGGTACATACATACTACTGATAAGGTGTTTTTGCTTCCATCTCACTGTTTTTGCTCTCTGTCTGCATGCTGGTCTGTTGGGGCGATAACTGGAGCATTAAAATATCACAAAAACGCGATCATCGTTGGATGTAATCTCCCTGCCTGTTTGATATAATCTCCCTGCTATTTGTCACACTCTCCCTACTTTCTGATGTAGTCTCCCTGCTGTTTGATACATTCTCCCTACTGTTTGATATTTTCTCCCTACAAAAAATAAGCTGAGAACAGTAATTTTGGAGGTTATTCAAATGTCTTGAGATAACCCTGACTGATGTGGAGAAGCGCTCGGGACTCCATGTTGGGTGACAGACGGATGACCAAAGACGGGCAGTGAAGATAAGGCGTACGGGCCACCTATACTATCTATCCCGTGAGGTACATTTGCCTAATGCAAAATTATAATTACAGAACAAAGGTTGTCTCATGGCCAGCTCATGGAAGATACAAATTATAAATTTACGAAAATTATATATAGTTTTACACAAAAGGTCCTCCTCTCTATCCAGCACGATATGAGGGAGCTGAACACCTTCAGCCACGGGAAAGAAATTTTCTCGTCTTCACTATTTTCGAAGATGGACTCCCAGCCAGACGCCGTGGACTGGGTGGAGGAGACGCAGATGGAGATGTGGACTCCCGACAACATCGACCCATCTTGAGAAAACTCCCATAACATCACGTCAAGATGACAAGAAATAATAATAATAATAATTATAATAATAATAATAATAATAATAATAATAATAACAATAACCGTTATCCTGATAATGTTATTGTGATGACAGCAACACCCGTGTGGTGGATGTAAACAGATCAATATGCGTGGCCAACAATGAATCGACCGGACCCAGGTTCGAGTCCCGGCCCGGCCAGTCGGCTCACAGCCAACCCACATGTTCTTCCTCCGTTTTCGGGCCGTTATGTAACGTAAGTGTGTGTGTGTGGGTGCCAACACTTTACCTTAAAATACTGCCTTTGGCCATCGCCCCAGCAGACTAGCTAATCACAAGGCTCGCACCCAATGACGTCACTTATGATGACAACACCACCCCCCCTCCCATATTAGCACACCTGTGTGTGGGCAGATGTAATTAACTGTCAGTAATTACCTGTTCCTGCTGTACGGCAGGGAGTTCGACTCTGGTGGGGCCCCATATATACGTGTGTGTGTATATATATATATATATATATATATATATATATATATATATATATATATATATATATATATATATAACCCTTGTATATTACATTAGATATTCATTTGATATTCATAGTCTTAATGATTGCTATAATATGTATGTGTATAATACATGAAGGTGGCTCTGCTATTTATATATATAAGACAAATTGTTAAATGTCGAAGTTTTTGTTGATTGTCTCAACCTTTCTGGAGCCACAGTTACCAAGGTGAAATAATGACCATGAAGAACTTGAGGCTTTTTCTCTCGTCACATTGGTAACACCTTCAGGGGTACATTCCCACGACCTCTGGGGTGACGACCTCTGGGGTCACTTGCGTCTACCATCTCCTAGAAATAAGAAATGACGCTTCAGAACATAGGAAGGTATATTGATCCGGTCACACCATAATATCCTCTGCTTCTTCAGCCACGGTCCACCCCTCCCCAGACCCCCACTCTGCCATGGCCACCCCGGGCTATAAAGGCCATGGTGGCCGCCAGTCTGGCCTCGTCGGACACAGGCCTGAAGGAGGTGGCCAGTTATCATCAAATACACAGGAAGATAATAAAGCACTGTCTCCTGTTGTCTGGTCGGGCAAGTCTTTTCTTGGGGCTCATCTGGCCTCATTATAACCAACACGTCTACCGCGCTGACGCGAGAGCTGCGACCCCGTGGATAGAGAGATAGATAAGTAGATGGATAGATAGGTAGGTAGATAGATAGATAAAGAGAGATAGACAGATGGGAATCCAGACCAACTGCCCCATTCCAGTAAGGTGTGCAGAGAGAGAGGCACTATATACGTACCCTGCGGCGTCACGAGGGAACATGAGGCGGAAAGTGATTGGTTGTTATGAGGTGAGGAGCCGGGAGCTGTCGTGACCAGAGACTGTTACAACGAATTACTGTTATGATACACTTAGCGAGATGGGCGGAGGGTGTGCGTTCAGAGCACGTGGGCGTGGCCAGGGTAGTGTGTATGTTCAGGCTGGCCCTCAGGCGTGATGTGACTCATCTCGTCAACGTGACGGGTGCGTGACGAAGTCCAGGGACAGCCGGAAAGGTTGACCAGAGTCCAAGGACCGTATGGACCGGACTGATGCTCTATAACAGTGCTAGGATAACACACACACACACACAAACGAGATGGGGCCTCTCCAGTGTAGAACTCCCTCCCCGTACAGAGGATAGAGCTAGTCACAAACACACGCACAGGTGTCACTGTGAATACACGTGTGTATTCGACTATTTGCAGTGACCCACTTGCTGGCACAGGTAGTGGGGTCTGTCCACTCGTGGGCGCCCAACACTTTACGTAATTATGCTAAAAGATTTCGATCACGCAAGAGAGATATGGAACCCCTTTTGTCCACGATGCCCAACATTGTTCCTCTTAAGGCTTCTGCTGTGATGGCGTCTTGGGTTGACTGGTTGACGCCTTCCCTGTACTGGACAATTATTGATTACTAACAGGTAATTATAGTGTAGTGGTTGTGAGTCATGGCAATACAGTATGACAGTCAGGTTACACAGTATCTAGCGTGGTCAGTAACAGGAAAACTATTGAAACATCACAAAATAATCTAAAGCTACTTTCTATACTCAGGAATAACATTGTCATTATATTTCCATCAGCGATAATTGAGAGCGTTAACTCGTAAATGACTGTCAGAAGTGTGTGTGTGTGTGTGTAAAGACAACACAAAAGGTTTCGAAGCCCCACAATATCAGAATGGTCTGCAGACGTCCACCAAAAGGAATCTTCTCACCACCAGACGAGACCTTTGCCTGCAGCAAGCAACGGGCAGTCTGGCCTGTGCATGGCTCAGTGGCTACCAACATCACCACCTCAAAGTCAGGGAGTCGAACCCCATGGAAACCCACAGCCAACACAAAAATCATAAGCCATTTTCTGAGCAGAAATTCTGAGGCTATGAAAGATAGCAACTCACTGTCTCAAGAATGTAAACTGCTTAACCAGTATACCTATCTAGTGTAAACCAGAGGTATACAATTGCATTTTGCCATCAGGTTATTCGTAAGTATATTATAATTTAAGAGTATTAACTGCTGACTAAACCGGCCAGAGAAGGTTTAATAGGTTTAATATATAAACTCTGAAAAGACCTTAAACACCTCTCTCTCTCTCTCTCACACACACATATATATGTGTGTGTGTGTGTAATCGTATACATTGTTTAAACGTGTAATCAAAAATCACGACATATTTCAGCCCCAGATGGTGAAGGAAAGTAAGATTGGTTGAAAATCACATTTATTTCCCATCCAGTCCACATCAGATGTTGTGGCAACACTTGAAAAAAAAAAAAGTGTTGCTGGCCAGGATGACGAGCAACACAACTTGCCCAACACAAATGGCTTGTCTCTGACCCCGTGGCGCGACACGGGTCGCAGAGGTCAGAAAGAACAATGCTTCGAACCCCAGTGGTCAGGTTGTTATGATACATCACATACAACAGATGTAGTTGTATTCTACTGATGTTGTTTATCCACACACACACACTGGAGTTCCTTCAAACATTTGACTACAACAGACCATGGATCTATTTGCCTTTACCTGCTAATTACTTCATTAGTTTTCCTAATCATTCATCGACCTGTTTCACAAGCCAATTATTGTCTTCGTCTCTTTCTGTATCACAACTCTGGCCAAAGCTATCATGACCGTGAGTCCTTTATGGGTCACAACAACTGATTTGCAGATATTGACCACTATTGCCTGTACGTCACTCTCTGGTATCTATCCCAAGACCAGCATGGTACCTTCCGATCCCGAGGTATTTACGGTAATTACCGAGGACAGTGATTCCCGTATCATTACATTGTCGGTACCTGTAGTCTCTGCATCGCAATGGCAGAACTTCTATAACTTTCAGAGGCGTTAGAATGGTTATTCTGTGTTATCATTACTCTGGAGTTTAATGTAAATATTGAAGGAAACTGTGTCGAAAATTGCGTGCGTTTGATTTCTTGGGTAATTTGGCAGTTACGGGGGTCATCTGCCAGTGAGAGAGAAGCGCCGGTTGTTCCATAAAGTTGTGCAAAGGATGCAGTCCAAACACCTTGTCATTGGCTCGTGTCTGGCCGAGTTTATTTTGCATTGACGTATGGCACGGCGTCTATCCAGCCGGCCATCGCAGCGGTGACTAGTACGGTACCCCACGCGTCTAACCACCTTCGTACAACCTACACTGTTACCGTACCTGACTTCACTATCTTACAGATATACGTTTGGGATCTAGTTCTCCCTGATATCCCATCCTCACACCAAGAGCACTTACAGTATATATATATATCACGCCATATTTAAATACATTCACTCACTTTCTACTAATCAAGACTCGTTATCGCCACACATTACTTGTTGCTAATCATGACACACTGCTCGAGTCGAGACACTGGCCGCTAGACGGCGCTGAAACTGAGTTGAGTCACTGGCCGCTAGATGGCACTGAGACTGAGTTGAGTCACTGGCCGCTAGATGGCACTAAGAAACACTCTCCGTCGTCTTTAGTTCACGTTTAGGTTCCACTGGACAGCATCACATGTAGTTCTTATCATTCAGCTTCTCGGTCACCACACCGTCTCTGCCCTTCTCCTCGATCTTCCTGTTCTTCACCTTGTCCGAGTCCTCGCTCCTGAAGGCCAGGACCACCTTGCAGGCCGCCGTCAGGATCAGGATGACCCCAAGGATCACCAGGACTCCCGTGGCGATGTCGACGATGGTGAAGGGAAGGGTTAGCGTGCGGTGGAGTTTGGCCGTCCGCTCCAGGGGCACCGCGACGCTCTCGTTCACCCAGAGCACCGGCAGGATGACGTCAGGCACGTTCCTGAAGGAGGGCAGGTTACTGTACCGCCTGATGGGGATGTTGATCTGGATCCTCTTGGCTGCGCGGAAGGTCACGCCCGTCGTGGGTTCGATGTCCAGGTAGGTCTCGTGTTCCTCCTCGCGAGGGTCGAGACCCACCACCTGCGCCGCGTCCTCGGGCTCCCCCTGGTAGAAGTGTGGCGTGGACATGACCACGGGCGCGCCGTTCCTGCAGGGGGCCACGTTGATCATGGAGGCGCGGCAGGTGAAGTTGTCGGAGCAGTAGCACTTGTTCTCCGGGCTGTTGGCCAGGAGCTGCGGGGGCAGGACGTACCTGTAGAGGGTCAGGCGGCCGTGGGGCACCTCCTTCTGGAAGGCGGCGAAGATGGAGCGACAGAGCTCGGCGGTGTAGAGCCTGAGGGGCGTGTCCTTCCTGAGGGGCAGGGGGAACTGGTTCCCCGTCGTCCCGTTGATCATATTGCAGCTGTTGCCGCCCCACATGTCCGCCTTCCAGAACGCGATGACCTCGTCGCCCTTCCAGCGCAGGATCTCCTGGTAGTCGGCCATGCCCTTCACCCCCGTGTTGACCGTGTACGTCCCGTCGTTCGAGTTGTTCTTCGGGTAGAAGAAGCCGAACCTGCCGGTGGCGTGGACGGGGTTTTTGGTGACGGGCGCCAGGTGGGCCAGGAAGGGCTCCTCGTACCCGTAGAAGAGCAGCTCTCCGGCTCTCTTGGTGACGAAGGGCCTCATGTGGAAGCGCATGAAGAGTATTTCGATGACCGCCTTGAGGCCGGACGGGAGGCTCTCGAACTTGGCCCCGACAGACATCATGACGGCGTTGACGGTGGTGATGCTGTCGAGGAGGGTGTGCCCGGCAGACAGGTCCTCGCGGAAGAAGAAGGTCTTGTTCTGGAGGTACGTGACCGACCCCTCGTCGTCGTGGAAGGTCAGGTTGTACTTGAGCTGTTTCTCCTCGAAGGTGTACGGTCCGACCTGCTGGAGGACCGGCACCCGCCCCTCCAGCACCTCCTGGCTGTTGGTGACGTTGAAGAACCAGAACTGCATGAAGATCGGCACCGGCGGAGACTTGAAGGACTCCAGCGTCTTGGATCCGGGCCGGAGGATGAGCTTCTCGGAGAGCATCTTCGTGAAGATGCTGGAGAAGCAGTGCTGGAAGATGAGGCTGCCGGCGATGAAGACGATCCCCGTGGTCACGAGCACCGCCACCTGCACCTTGAGCTTCATCTTGGCCCACCAGCCGCCACTCACTCGCACACACACTCGCTTTTCACACTCACCACCTCAGGACATGCGCAAGTGAGCGAACGTTTCGCTCATGTTCCACACACTCGTCCAAAACGTCGCTGCCCGTATATCACTGTGCAAAACCTCACATTTTCCTCAGTTACATGTTTCTGTACACACGCACGTGTCTGCTACTTCCCCGTCCACCACAGGACGTGTCATGGGCGGAGGAGGACCCTGGTAGCGTGGACACAGCGCACCGGTTCCTCACCTGCTGCCGGTGGCCGGGCAGGAGGGGGCCATGTCCACCATCCGGGCCAACGCTGCCTCCCACCGGCCCGGGCCACACGTGTGCTGGGCCGTCCGGCCACTGGTGGGCCAGACAGCTGGGTCTATGCTTCTCGCCACACCACTACCACAGGGCTTGTGGCGGGGGACCAGTAGTTGTTATGGTGTTGGTCAGATCTGTACCACAGCTCTAAGGGGACCAGTGGAGTTCGCCAGACCTCCACCACAGCTATGGAGGGGTCAGCGACGTACTGGCGCTGGTCAGACCTCCACCACAGCAGTTGGGGGAACCTGTGGTCCTGGCCTGAGCTCTACCACAGGCGTGAGGGGAGCCAGTGGTGCAGTTTCCGTCCGTGTGGCGTCGTGTGGAGGTGAGGCGAGGCGGCCACAGACTGAGCAACTCGCGAGCTGCTGATGCCACCACCGTCGGCGCGAGTGAGGGGAGGAGACGGCGTGCGCATGCGTGGTGTGTGTGTGTGTGTGTGTGTGGAGCGTCAAGTGTATCAGTGTGCGCACGGCGGACATCTGCGTTACACAGGGAGTCTGCCTCCCCCGGCAGCGCACCACGTGGGGCTCTCAGGGGCGCCCCACTCGCCCCCTCACCCCCCCCACCCAACACCACAGTATCACCAGGATGCCCTCTGTCTACACACACCCTCGCCAAGCACAGCAGCCACGACACAGCCGGGCTGTGCCACACAATGAACTGTTCTACACCCACTGTGGAAAGAACAAAAGAGGTGGGGAGGGAGGGGTGATTACTACCCCACTGGTGATTGGGTAATATCCTGTGAGGCCGTTCATTCGTCCGTTCATTGCCTGTAGGCCTGGCTGTCTGGGGCGCTTATCTCTCCCTCAATACTACTATCTCCCCAAGGCACATCCACACACACACACACGAACAGACAGACATAGGCGGGGAAAAACACACAAACATTTAAACTCATAAAAAGCACACAGGCAGATAAAAACACCAACACTCTTCAAACCGCTCATTCATATAAGCACGCACGAGATGGGGACCCCACCAGTGTAGAGTTCCCTCCCCTTACAGGGACCAATAAGTGACTGTAAACCCGTAAGTCTTCGCAACACTCGCGCGTTACGTCACTGGTCGTCCCCCTGTAACATTCCTAGGGGGGTCGTCGAGGTCAGGACACACGACATACCCCTTGACTCTGGGGTCAACTGGCGAGGGTGTGACCAATCCACCTCTGAGAGGTACCCCCACCCTCTGTTGGTATCTCGGAGGTGCCTCTCTTCTGGTAAGTACCCCAGAGGTGCTTTCCCCTTGTACCGCGAGGGGTACCTACCACCGTACCTGCCATGTCCTCCCATCCCCCTCTCGTGTGTACCTCTCCTTTTAAAACAGTTCGCTTCAGGCGAGGCTCCCGAAGGGGGACGTCTAGTGTGATGCATAATTCATTTTTCGACGAATATTTGATGGACTGAGAGAGGAAGGGGAGGGGGGGGGTCACCAAGTCGGGGAATTGATCCGAGGAAAAGCAGAAGCGGGTTTGAACAGGTGCGGGAGACGAGGCTGGCTACCCTGCCACTGCTGGGACACAGACTCGAACGGGGAGTTTTGAATGGGACGGTATGCAAATCAGGAGACCCTATGGATCACCAGGTCAGTGGCCAGGCCGCCACACTCAGGGGTCGTTCGAAGCCTCCCGCCCAAGGGTCGTACCGTCGTGTCGAGGGTCTTCACTTAACCCGTCTCGTGTCTCAAGGAATGTCTTATCGTGACCTTGAACGAAGACATCTTCAATCAGCTTCTTGTGATAATTACACGAGACGATTTTCTAGACAGGCGCGCGCACGAACACGTGCGTATGTGTGTTTGTGTGTATGTGTGTGTGTGTGTATGTGTGTCTATGTATAGTTACCTACCTGTACTGTTTCTCGCTTAATTTCGTCATAACCTAAGCGTTACGTAACAGCACGTCACGTGTACAGGACAACTTACCGTAAGGATACGTCATGAAATTCACGAGATCCAGGAGGGACGATGATACACCGTCAGTTGGACCTCGTCTTTAAACAACACAGTCTGGAAACAGAACAGATCTCATGAGGTTTCTGTAGGAGAGAGAGAGATCACGTAGGACTCGATTTTGACCATGCGGTTCTTGGTGGGATCAGAGGGGCCCAGAGGACCGTCAGGGATATAAGCATACAAGGCAGCTGTGTACGCCTGATGAAGGACTTTCGTGGAGTAGGCTGGGATGCTGAGTGAAATTGCACTACGAAGGAATCTGGCCATGAAACGATAATACAGGAAGGACGAACGACATTGGCGAGGGGCGTGGCTCAACATGAGAAGGCGAAAAGCAAGGCATCTCAGGGATCAGCTGTGGGAGAGGAACACGCGACAATGTCTACAGCCGGCCGGCCGACCAACGTCAAAGAAGCACAGGAGAGCAGGTTGGACGAGCGGCGCACCGCCAGGAAGGAGGGAGAGCGAGGCGCTGACGACAAGAACCTCGTGGACCGGGCGAATGACAGACCAAGACTCCTCCGCCGGTCCACCAGGAACGGCTGATCGCGTCAAGGGAACCAGTGGAAAGGACCACAGAGGAATGACAATGTCAACAGTGTTTCACAGTGGAGGATAACACCGCACCTTTATTAGAAAGATGGAGTGGGAGGGAGGGAGGGAGGGAGGAGGGGGGCATTTTCTGGAAAGTATTAACATTAACAGAAACTAAATATCAAAACACCTTTCCCACCTAAGGCACACAGACCTGATGAGGTCTTTTCACGCGCGCTGAGGGAATGTCCTGAGGCCCTTCATATTGTTCAGTGGGACACCAGAGGAACGGGCCGTTCCAAAGATACGGAAGGGGAGTCGTGCCTATGTTTAAGAAAGGAGACTGGGAAAATCACACTGAACTACAGTCCTGTCCCGTTGACGAGAGTTGCCTCTAAAAATGGGAAAAGATGATCAGAAAACAATCCAATCATTACCGACCAAAATGAAATTTCTCATCTGTGAGACAAAACGGCTTCAGAGAAATAAAAAATGACAGTGACTGCATTAAAGTACAAGGGGACCTGGACAAATTCCAAAGTTGGTTTGATAAATGGATGATGAAATTCAGTGCAAATCATTGTAAAGTAATGAAGATGGGAAACAGCGGAAGAAGGCCTTAGTGTAAATACTTACTATTCAGGTATAGGAATCGATGTGTAAAAGGGATGTAGGGGTCGACATTGCACCTAAGCTGTCTACAGAGTCACAGAAAAACTGTGGAGAAAGAACACCGTCTGCTGGCAAATGCGAAGATCTCATTCAAGCATACAGACAAGTAAATGTTTGGTGAGATATTCACCGCATCTCGCACACCGAAACTTGGTCATGTCTCTCATGTCTGGTCACTGAGCCTGAGGGAACACAGAGACACGACTGAGAAGACGCAGGATGAGGGCAACCAAGATGCCACCAGCATTGCGAAAGCTGACCAGCACTACAATGAGAGGCCGAGGACTACACACACACACGGCTGTCCACCTTGGGGGAGAGAAGAGATAGGGGTGACCTGACGACAGCCTGGAAGTTCCTTAAATCAAATGAGTAATGTCGTCAGTCAACGGTTTGCCAGGGTCACCAGAAGCCATCGTCAGGGGGCTGGGAAACAAGCAAGTCAGGAGGGACGTAAAGCAACACTGACTCAGTGTGAGGGTAGTGGATGTTGCAATGATGTTGACAACGAAAAAGGGAAACTCCTGCAACTCATAAGGATCGAAAAATCTTCCTGATGGCACAAAATCTCCACCAGCGTAGAACTCCCTCCCCGTAAAGTACACACAGGTAATTACACACACACACACACACATACACACAGGTAAACTTATCTAAACCGCGTTTTCTTTAAGTGGTCCGTCTGTCTACATACCACCAGAACATCTCCAGTGGTAGTCCAGTGGGCTGGGCTCCTGGAGTGAGGAACCTTGCGAAACAGAGCCAGATCACAGGCAAGTCAGGGGTGTGGATGCATGAGGAAATGCTTGGCTTTACTCTATTGTACTGTATATACGTGGTGTAAGTGAGGTACGTGGTGTACGTGGGGTGCAAAGGATAAGTGATGTAGGGGGTGTACATGGGGTACGTGGTGTAGGTGGTGTCGTTAGTAACCACATACAATGAGAGGCTCGTGCTAGATGTGACACCGGGGGTCGTGTCAGGTGTCATATGACACCACCAGCACCCCAGGCTGTCCCCTCCCCGTGGGGTCCTCGTCATGAACGCGTTGCCAAAGACTAACTGGAGCAGCATAGTGAAAAAAAAAACTGGTTCTGACCTGATTGTGTGTGTGTGTGTGTAGGAAGGGAAGCAGATAAGCCAATCAAGGAACTGTTCGCTGTGGATACCAATACATGACTAGCTCGCTTCCCCCTCCCAATGCCATGAGGCGCAGTAGGAGCACAGGCTGCGTGTGTTCCAGGTTTGTTTTGCTGGTGTTCTTCTGTTTGCCTTCCTGGTGTTCTATTTTCGTCTTGCTTGTGTTGTGTGTTGCTGGTGGTTTATGTTCTGTTACTGGTGTTCTATTCTTGCCTTGCTGGTGTTCTTTTATTTGTGTTCCTGGTGTTCTATGTTGTGTTACTGGTGTCCTGTTCTTGTCTTGTTGGTGTTCTGTGTTGCTGGTGTTCTTTTATTTGTGTTCCTGATGTTCTATGTTGTGTTACTGGTGTTCTATTCTTGTCTTGTTGGTGTTCTGTGTTGCTGTTGTTCTTTTGTTTGTCTTGCTGGTTTTCCGTGTTGCGGGTGTTCTATTTGTGTTCCTGATGCTCTATTCTTGTCTTGCTGGTGTTCTATTTTTGCGCTGCTAGCCGGGTACACTGGATATGTTATCATTTGTGTTCCATGTCTTACAGTTTCTGCTATTTTACTTCGCTCTGTTGGTCTAGAGTGGTTCCCATTGGCCCCTTGCTACGTTACAAACACACGTTGGTATACGTCATGTATGATGTCTGGTGGGGAGTGGGGAGAAGTCAGGTGTGGGGAGGAGGCCAGGAGGGTGGGTGGGGAGCGGGGCGAGGCTGAGCATGGGGAGGGTGAGAATTTACAAGTTGTTTTCGTTTCTTAAGCATGGAGTGGGGGGGGGGGAGGCCTTGGGGAAACACAAGTCACGTTTTCTGTTCCCACAATTTGTTTCCGTTTGGCTTTTGTCTTTTCGATTCCACTCATAACTGTTTGGTCTAGACTCCCCCCTCCCCCCCAATTCTCCCCTCTCACACTCCCCCCACTCCCTTATGCCCCTCCTACTGAGTAATGGGAAGGTTGGGTTCAATGGGGGGTGTGGAGGGGGGGAGTAGAGGTTGGGGAGTGGTACACTTGGTGGTGCAACACAAGATATTTCCAAGAATGTTAAGACCTTCAACACACACACGATTCTCAGGCAGACAAAACTACGAACTCTCCTCTTCTAATGTCACTTGATCCGTTCATTAACATACCCACTACTGTTAGCCACAACCCCACTAGCGTTAGCCGCAATACCCCTATTATCAATCAGACACCACAGTGTTAGTCTCCCCCACTGGTATTAGCCACAATCCCACAAGTGTTGATATCCCCACTAGTGTTACTCAAACATCCACTTGAATAGATCGTTTAAGAAAAGAATTATTATCAAATACCGAATAATCTGATCTAAACAGAACGGGTGTGGGTGTGAAGCACTCCAGCCAAACATTTGACCCCCTGACATACAAGATGAGCTAATTTTCCCATGCTCGCCCACCCTCAAGTTTGCTGACTGTCCATAACGAGTCACACGCAGGCAGCGCCCTGTGCTCTCGACATCAGCCCTTCTTTGAAAAGACCTATACCACAAGGTGTCGCGGGTCAGTCTCGAGCTAGTCTTCCCCTGGGGCTGACGGTCCGCCTCCAGCTTCCTGGTGGACTGAAGTAGTCCTCTGCACTCCATCTTGTGGAAATATGATTAATTTTTGATAATGGAAGATTTCCTTCAGTTTCAGTACTTTATTTCCTTGATAGAGGAATCGGGATCCTAGCGCTGTTACTAGGTACCCCTGTACAATAATACCAGAAGCACCTGACAAGTTTTTTAAATATTTCGACCACGACTGCAAGCAGTTAAAGGAGTTTTAGTACACTTGTACTGTACTATATACGCATAACATGTAATTTTGTATGTGCTGCAACTAGTGTTGTCATATATATATATATATATATATATATATATATATATATATATATATATATATATATATATATA